>CM075867.1:6748236-7053408 GCA_038021265.1 Cyprinella venusta | reverse complement strand
TTAGGACACCATTAGGTCACTTGATGGAGTTTTTTCGGTTCCTTGCCACTGTTGCCTTTGGCTTGCTCAGTTGGGGATAATCAAATTAATTAAACCAATCAGTAATACTCTTGATGGGCTCTACCAAACGTGGATGTTTTTCCACTAAGTAAGAAGAGAACATTGTTATTATGTTTTGATTGGTACTATGAAGCTGCCTTGATGCAGCCTATATTTTGGAAAGCGCTATATAAATATAATTGACTTGAATATTTTAACAAAAAGCACAAACATTTGCTTGAACAGCAGCACAGTGTAAAATGTATTCACCCCCAACTCTCTTTGCACAACCCTTGCTCCACTCTTCTCCTCAACCCTTAACTCCAGCATAATCTTTTTTATTTCTGCTTTTCACTGCAAATCAGCGTGCAGACAATTTGTATCGAAAATCTTCTTGCAGGCTATCATTTTTAATAACAATGTTTAATAACGATGTTCAATGCAGAGTTACGCCAGTCTCCAGTAGAGATTCATTTCTTGGAGAGTTTAGTCATAACTATGTTGTGGTAGAACTCCAACTTGTACCACGTGATCGCTGTACCACCTGACCACTGCAGATTCATTTGGCGTTGATAGTGTTGCCATAAAAACAATCAATCATCTCCAAATTACGGTTATTTTTACGACATCCAACCCTAATCCAACACACCTGAACAAGTTAATCAAGGTCTTCAAGAGTAGGCTATATTGGGAAGCTGCAGACAGGTGATTTTTATTAGAGTTGGAATTACCCAGAACTCCAATTGGATCTTTAAAAACGCATTTTCAAAAAGTGCTTCAACTCTTTTGATGGTGTTTGTTGTGGAACTCAGACGGTACTTTTATGCAGCAACAGGGTTTTCCTTTGTAATTTTGTGGTCCTCGCAGTCTGCCTCTGCTGATTCACTAATTCAGTGCATCTTCCAGCAGAGTTAATTGTGAGATCGCAGGTCGAGAGGATGACAGCTCAAGTGTACTGCTTGTTTAGTGTGGTTTTATTGTGTCTGTCTGCTTGTTTGAGCTCAACACACGCTGGAGTCCTAGGTGAGAAGTTCTTTTAGATTCATTACGGAGCCCGAAGAAGTGCATAAATAAAGCGCCTTACAAAATTTGGTTTTAGATGCATCCGCTTATGAAAATACAGCAAAAGTCAAGTGGAAGTTCAACTTTGTATGTTAGTTTAGTTTTAATAATAAGCAAAGTTTAAATATGAAAACTGTCTAAATGCATTTTTCGTTGTAAAAACCCATATAATCACTAATATAGGCATTTTTGTTTTCTGTAAAACGAGAACTTTAGTTTTAATGTGGCTACAAAATTCTTACCAGAGTTTAACTTTTGCCTAAAGTTTATTTTTTATTTGTTTTAAGAAATTCATAACCCTACAATATAACATGGGGAGCTAATTTTATCCGATAGATAGATAGATAGATAGATAGATAGATAGATAGATAGATATAGATAGATAGATAGATAGATAGATAGATAGATAGATAGATAGATAGATAGATAGATAGATAGATATATGTGTGTGAGAATTAGTGCGTCTCTATATTTGTTTTGTTTTCTGTTGAAAAGCCTATTAAAATGCCTAAATGAAATGAGGCTGGTCATGGGGATGGCATAATTTTTGAAGATGTACACCAGTTAAATTGTATACAACATATTAACTGATTACCATGTTTTCTGTGAGCATTGCACTATTATTAACTCCACTATAGTGGGGTAGGTTGCAGCCGCACTCTCGATCTTTGAAACCGATTAACGCACTTTAGCGAAAAATTGAAGATTTCAAAGCCACTTTGAATTAAAGCAGATTAATGTGTGAATATTATAAAGTTTGAGACTCATTGCAAAACCCCTGATTTGCAAACGATTACAGCACTTCCTGGTCTCCCCTAATGATCCTCTTGAATCCTCTTCTGTAGTGTCCGGTCAGTGTCCGGCGACGCTGACGGTTGTGCCGTCCCGTCGAGGATGCACTTCTGATAGAGACTGTTCTGGAGGGCACAAATGCTGTCCATTTCACTGTGGGCGCTCGTGTGTGCCGCCTGTTTTCAGTGAGTTTTAATTAATGGATGCTATACGTCTTCCAAAAAAAAAAAAAAAATGTTTCTCTCAAATCACTAGCTAATTTGCTTCACAAATAATTACAAAGAAACCTAGATTATAGACTGAATATTTCGGTAAATTCTCCTACAGTCGGCTTATGATTTTTTTTTTTTTTTTTTTTCATACAGTCAATGAAACATTCCGTATTCAGTTCTGTGGCTTTTCTGTCTTGTGTCTCTATAACAGCAAAGCCAGGAGAGTGTCCAAGCAAAAATTTTGGAGCAGGAACGTGTGCCAAGTTGTGCAACTATGACAGTGACTGTCCAAACAATGAGAAATGCTGCAGCAATGGATGTGGACATCAGTGTATGGCTCCATTTGCAGGTATTAATTAGTGTTTGGGTAAGCTTCCTCATTTCAGTTTGTCATGTTCTATTATTAATTGTTCTCAATGTAAAAAGTGTTCAGGCAATTGCACGATTTTGAGCTCAGGGTGGCTCTCTAAAATTAATTTTTAACACAATTATTTATAGTTTATACGATTGATGAATAGTTAAGGAGTAAAACTTGCTATTTGGGTTTGGTGCTGTGTCTGAGACTGAATGCCGGTAAATGGACAGACTAAAATTGAACATCTGTATCCATCCAGTGAAGCCTGCAGCTGAACCGCCAAAGCATCCAGTGAAGCCTGCAGGTGAACCACCGAAGCCTCCAGTGAAGCCTGCAGCAAAACCTGTGAAGCCTGCAGCCGAACCTGTGAAGCCTGCAGTCGAACCCCCGAACCCCTCCGAAGAACTGCCCGAGCCTTCCGACAAACTACCGGATTCTTCTGAAGAACAGCCCGAGGCCTCTGACGAATTACCGGACCCTTCCGATGTACTAGCCGAGTCGCCTGCAGCCGAACCCGCAAGGCCTCATGTGAAGCCTGTAGGTGAACATCCCAGGCCTCCAATGAAGCCTGTAGCCGAACCTCCAAGGCCTTCCGACGAGGAGCCCGAGCCCTCGGACGAACTGCCTGAGCCCTCCGACGAACTACCAGAGCCTTCCGACGAACTACCCGAGCCGCCTGCAGTCGAACCCGGAAGGCCTCCTTTGAAGCCTGCAGTACAACCCGGAAAGCCTCCTGTGAAGCCTGCAGCCGGTCCCGTAAGGCCTCCATTTAAGCCTGTAGCCGAAACTCCAAGGCCTTCTGACGAGGAGCCCGAGCCGTCGGACGAACTGCCCGAGCCCGCCGACGAACTACCAGAGCCTTCCGACGAACTGCCCAAGCCGCCTGCAGTCGAACCCGTAAGGCCTCCTGTGAAGCCTGGAGCAGAACCCAGAAAGCCTCCTGTGAAGCCTGCAGCCGAACCCGGAAGGTCTCCTGTGAAGCCTGCAGCCGAACCCGGAAGGCCTCCTGTGAAGCCTGCAGCCGAACCCGGAAGGCCTCCTGTGAAGCCTGCAGCCGAACCCGGAAGGCCTCCTGTGAAGCCTGTAGCCGAACCCGGAAGGCCTCCTGTGAAGCCTGCAGCTGAACCCGGAAGGCCCCTGGTGAAGCCTGCAGCTGAACCTGGAAGGCCCCCTGTGAAGCCTGCAGCCGAACCCGGAAAGCCTCCTGTGAAGCCAGCAGCTGAACCTGCAAAGCCTCCAGTTTGTGCCGAAAACTGTCCAAGTCACCCTAATAGCCAATGTCCTGGCCATAAGTAATGTGGATATGCATGCAGTTAGCTGTGCGGATTTAACCATTGGATGTCTAGTGTTTTTCCTGTATCGGCAAATAAATCTTGCACTTGCATGTCTATTTCCTCTTTTTATTCTTTTTTTAAGTGGGAAAACAAAGTTTTTTTTTTTTGGTATGTCTGTGTTCATTTGGCTGTTCTTTCACATAATGACTCATTGGAATCTAAGCATGAGATCTCACCCTCCTTCAAAAAACATGAGTGCACGCACAGCAGAGTCTGCAAAGTGTCACAAAATGAAAGACTGTGTTAAATTTCCTCATGTCTCAAAATGCATAACATTAGAGTGAGAATGAATGTAAACAATGTGTAGTGCTCTAGTTGTACCACCTGACTAATGCAGATTCATTTTGGCTTTGATGGTGTTGACATGGAAATGCATAAATCCGAGCCTGAATCCAAATGCGATGATTGGACAAATAATTCTTTTTTTGCTCCTGAGAACTCTACAGAAGATATGTGCATGTTTTAATATTTCGAAGACTTCTATTATTGATTGCAATAAGACATGAAGTTTCAACCGGTATTGCCAATTGACCAATAGTCTTCTGCATTCTTAATGTTCAATGTGTCAGGATATTGGGGAAGACATTGGAGACACTATAGGAGCTGAAGAGTCACGCTTTAAGGGGGCTTTCACACTGGCAGTTTAGTTCGGAACGGGGCACGGTTCGTGAGAAAAATCGTTAATGTGAACGCTGTCATCGGACCCAGGTACGCACTGGGGTGCCAAACCCGAGACTGCCTGGAAGAGGTGGTCTGAGTTCGGTTGCTCCCGAACCGTGCCGCGGTTCGCGTGAATGTGCAAGCAACACAAGACTCGGGTGCGCACTTGTTCAGGAAGTAAAGAAACCTGCGCATGCTTTTTAGCTTATTGTGATGTATTCAGTTAAAACACTTGTAAGGGATGATAGTGTTGATGATTTACTTTGGATACGAGCGAGTGTGAGCCTGCAGGGAATTCCTGCATTGCGCGTGGAATTAGAGCAACACATTTGGAAATCTACCGTCTCCTCAAAAGAGTCCATTTGTTAGCAGGAGAAGTCCACCTTATGTGACACACGCATAGTAAACCTGTATTGTTCAATCAACTGCTCATAATAGCAGCAAATTAATAAAAAACCCCACAATATTTAACCACGTTCTGCTTTCTATCATGCGACGCGCATGTTCGCAATGACGTAAGATGCAAGCAAACGCACCAGGGTTCGATGGAATCAAGTTGAGTGTGAAACCAGACCAACGCTGCAGGGGGGCACCGGAAACAACCGCGTTCGGGCTCGGACCGCAGCAAACGAGCCCAGTGTAAAAGCCCCCTAAGTCGCATATGCCGAGTTCACACAGAACAATTTTCATTCGCTGACAGGTTTTGGGAGATCGCCAACAAATGCCCAAAACCATAGGCAAATCGGTGCTCATTCACAAGAGTGACATTCATGTTAAATATCTGGGCCTGTCAGTGATTCAAAATCCTGCTGTGTGAATGTGTTCTGACTGAAAACTACAGGACAGCGGGATGTTTGGGGAAGAGTTATAGACCAGAATATCAGTATTTTCAGTATGTTCCATCACGCATTGTCACCTGATGGAGTTTTAGGACACTCACTTGATGGAGTTTTTTCGGTTCCTTGCCACTGTTGCCTTTGGCTTGCTCAGTTGGGGATAATCAAATTAATTAAACCAATCAGTAATACTCTTGATGGGCTCTACCAAACGTGGATGTTTTTCCACTAAGTAAGAAGAGAACATTGTTATTATGTTTTGATTGGTACTATGAAGCTGCCTTGATGCAGCCTATATTTTGGAAAGCGCTATATAAATATAATTGACTTGAATATTTTAACAAAAAGCACAAACATTTGCTTGAACAGCAGCACAGTGTAAAATGTATTCACCCCCAACTCTCTTTGCACAACCCTTGCTCCACTCTTCTCCTCAACCCTTAACTCCAGCATAATCTTTTTTATTTCTGCTTTTCACTGCAAATCAGCGTGCAGACAATTTGTATCGAAAATCTTCTTGCAGGCTATCATTTTTAATAACAATGTTTAATAACGATGTTCATGTTCAATGCAGAGTTACGCCAGTCTCCAGTAGAGATTCATTTCTTGGAGAGTTTAGTCATAACTATGTTGTGGTAGAACTCCAACTTGTACCACGTGATCGCTGTACCACCTGACCACTGCAGATTCATTTGGCGTTGATAGTGTTGCCATAAAAACAATCAATCATCTCCAAATTACGGTTATTTTTACGACATCCAACCCTAATCCAACACACCTGAACAAGTTAATCAAGGTCTTCAAGAGTAGGCTATATTGGGAAGCTGCAGACAGGTGATTTTTATTAGAGTTGGAATTACCCAGAACTCCAATTGGATCTTTAAAAACGCATTTTCAAAAAGTGCTTCAACTCTTTTGATGGTGTTTGTTGTGGAACTCAGACGGTACTTTTATGCAGCAACAGGGTTTTCCTTTGTAATTTTGTGGTCCTCGCAGTCTGCCTCTGCTGATTCACTAATTCAGTGCATCTTCCAGCAGAGTTAATTGTGAGATCGCAGGTCGAGAGGATGACAGCTCAAGTGTACTGCTTGTTTAGTGTGGTTTTATTGTGTCTGTCTGCTTGTTTGAGCTCAACACACGCTGGAGTCCTAGGTGAGAAGTTCTTTTAGATTCATTACGGAGCCCGAAGAAGTGCATAAATAAAGCGCCTTACAAAATTTGGTTTTAGATGCATCCGCTTATGAAAATACAGCAAAAGTCAAGTGGAAGTTCAACTTTGTATGTTAGTTTAGTTTTAATAATAAGCAAAGTTTAAATATGAAAACTGTCTAAATGCATTTTTCGTTGTAAAAACCCATATAATCACTAATATAGGCATTTTTGTTTTCTGTAAAACGAGAACTTTAGTTTTAATGTGGCTACAAAATTCTTACCAGAGTTTAACTTTTGCCTAAAGTTTATTTTTTATTTGTTTTAAGAAATTCATAACCCTACAATATAACATGGGGAGCTAATTTTATCCGATAGATAGATAGATAGATAGATAGATAGATAGATAGATAGATAGATAGATAGATAGATAGATAGATAGATAGATAGATAGATAGATAGATAGATAGATAGAGTGAGAATTAGTGCGTCTCTATATTTGTTTTGTTTTCTGTTGAAAAGCCTATTAAAATGCCTAAATGAAATGAGGCTGGTCATGGGGATGGCATAATTTTTGAAGATGTACACCAGTTAAATTGTATACAACATATTAACTGATTACCATGTTTTCTGTGAGCATTGCACTATTATTAACTCCACTATAGTGGGGTAGGTTGCAGCCGCACTCTCGATCTTTGAAACCGATTAACGCACTTTAGCGAAAAATTGAAGATTTCAAAGCCACTTTGAATTAAAGCAGATTAATGTGTGAATATTATAAAGTTTGAGACTCATTGCAAAACCCCTGATTTGCAAACGATTACAGCACTTCCTGGTCTCCCCTAATGATCCTCTTGAATCCTCTTCTGTAGTGTCCGGTCAGTGTCCGGCGACGCTGACGGTTGTGCCGTCCCGTCGAGGATGCACTTCTGATAGAGACTGTTCTGGAGGGCACAAATGCTGTCCATTTCACTGTGGGCGCTCGTGTGTGCCGCCTGTTTTCAGTGAGTTTTAATTAATGGATGCTATACGTCTTCCAAAAAAAAAAAAAAAATGTTTCTCTCAAATCACTAGCTAATTTGCTTCACAAATAATTACAAAGAAACCTAGATTATAGACTGAATATTTCGGTAAATTCTCCTACAGTCGGCTTATGATTTTTTTTTTTTTTTTTTTTCATACAGTCAATGAAACATTCCGTATTCAGTTCTGTGGCTTTTCTGTCTTGTGTCTCTATAACAGCAAAGCCAGGAGAGTGTCCAAGCAAAAATTTTGGAGCAGGAACGTGTGCCAAGTTGTGCAACTATGACAGTGACTGTCCAAACAATGAGAAATGCTGCAGCAATGGATGTGGACATCAGTGTATGGCTCCATTTGCAGGTATTAATTAGTGTTTGGGTAAGCTTCCTCATTTCAGTTTGTCATGTTCTATTATTAATTGTTCTCAATGTAAAAAGTGTTCAGGCAATTGCACGATTTTGAGCTCAGGGTGGCTCTCTAAAATTAATTTTTAACACAATTATTTATAGTTTATACGATTGATGAATAGTTAAGGAGTAAAACTTGCTATTTGGGTTTGGTGCTGTGTCTGAGACTGAATGCCGGTAAATGGACAGACTAAAATTGAACATCTGTATCCATCCAGTGAAGCCTGCAGCTGAACCGCCAAAGCATCCAGTGAAGCCTGCAGGTGAACCACCGAAGCCTCCAGTGAAGCCTGCAGCAAAACCTGTGAAGCCTGCAGCCGAACCTGTGAAGCCTGCAGTCGAACCCCCGAACCCCTCCGAAGAACTGCCCGAGCCTTCCGACAAACTACCGGATTCTTCTGAAGAACAGCCCGAGGCCTCTGACGAATTACCGGACCCTTCCGATGTACTAGCCGAGTCGCCTGCAGCCGAACCCGCAAGGCCTCATGTGAAGCCTGTAGGTGAACATCCCAGGCCTCCAATGAAGCCTGTAGCCGAACCTCCAAGGCCTTCCGACGAGGAGCCCGAGCCCTCGGACGAACTGCCTGAGCCCTCCGACGAACTACCAGAGCCTTCCGACGAACTACCCGAGCCGCCTGCAGTCGAACCCGGAAGGCCTCCTTTGAAGCCTGCAGTACAACCCGGAAAGCCTCCTGTGAAGCCTGCAGCCGGTCCCGTAAGGCCTCCATTTAAGCCTGTAGCCGAAACTCCAAGGCCTTCTGACGAGGAGCCCGAGCCGTCGGACGAACTGCCCGAGCCCGCCGACGAACTACCAGAGCCTTCCGACGAACTGCCCAAGCCGCCTGCAGTCGAACCCGTAAGGCCTCCTGTGAAGCCTGGAGCAGAACCCAGAAAGCCTCCTGTGAAGCCTGCAGCCGAACCCGGAAGGTCTCCTGTGAAGCCTGCAGCCGAACCCGGAAGGCCTCCTGTGAAGCCTGCAGCCGAACCCGGAAGGCCTCCTGTGAAGCCTGCAGCCGAACCCGGAAGGCCTCCTGTGAAGCCTGTAGCCGAACCCGGAAGGCCTCCTGTGAAGCCTGCAGCTGAACCCGGAAGGCCCCTGGTGAAGCCTGCAGCTGAACCTGGAAGGCCCCCTGTGAAGCCTGCAGCCGAACCCGGAAAGCCTCCTGTGAAGCCAGCAGCTGAACCTGCAAAGCCTCCAGTTTGTGCCGAAAACTGTCCAAGTCACCCTAATAGCCAATGTCCTGGCCATAAGTAATGTGGATATGCATGCAGTTAGCTGTGCGGATTTAACCATTGGATGTCTAGTGTTTTTCCTGTATCGGCAAATAAATCTTGCACTTGCATGTCTATTTCCTCTTTTTATTCTTTTTTTAAGTGGGAAAACAAAGTTTTTTTTTTTTGGTATGTCTGTGTTCATTTGGCTGTTCTTTCACATAATGACTCATTGGAATCTAAGCATGAGATCTCACCCTCCTTCAAAAAACATGAGTGCACGCACAGCAGAGTCTGCAAAGTGTCACAAAATGAAAGACTGTGTTAAATTTCCTCATGTCTCAAAATGCATAACATTAGAGTGAGAATGAATGTAAACAATGTGTAGTGCTCTAGTTGTACCACCTGACTAATGCAGATTCATTTTGGCTTTGATGGTGTTGACATGGAAATGCATAAATCCGAGCCTGAATCCAAATGCGATGATTGGACAAATAATTCTTTTTTTGCTCCTGAGAACTCTACAGAAGATATGTGCATGTTTTAATATTTCGAAGACTTCTATTATTGATTGCAATAAGACATGAAGTTTCAACCGGTATTGCCAATTGACCAATAGTCTTCTGCATTCTTAATGTTCAATGTGTCAGGATATTGGGGAAGACATTGGAGACACTATAGGAGCTGAAGAGTCACGCTTTAAGGGGGCTTTCACACTGGCAGTTTAGTTCGGAACGGGGCACGGTTCGTGAGAAAAATCGTTAATGTGAACGCTGTCATCGGACCCAGGTACGCACTGGGGTGCCAAACCCGAGACTGCCTGGAAGAGGTGGTCTGAGTTCGGTTGCTCCCGAACCGTGCCGCGGTTCGCGTGAATGTGCAAGCAACACAAGACTCGGGTGCGCACTTGTTCAGGAAGTAAAGAAACCTGCGCATGCTTTTTAGCTTATTGTGATGTATTCAGTTAAAACACTTGTAAGGGATGATAGTGTTGATGATTTACTTTGGATACGAGCGAGTGTGAGCCTGCAGGGAATTCCTGCATTGCGCGTGGAATTAGAGCAACACATTTGGAAATCTACCGTCTCCTCAAAAGAGTCCATTTGTTAGCAGGAGAAGTCCACCTTATGTGACACACGCATAGTAAACCTGTATTGTTCAATCAACTGCTCATAATAGCAGCAAATTAATAAAAAACCCCACAATATTTAACCACGTTCTGCTTTCTATCATGCGACGCGCATGTTCGCAATGACGTAAGATGCAAGCAAACGCACCAGGGTTCGATGGAATCAAGTTGAGTGTGAAACCAGACCAACGCTGCAGGGGGGCACCGGAAACAACCGCGTTCGGGCTCGGACCGCAGCAAACGAGCCCAGTGTAAAAGCCCCCTAAGTCGCATATGCCGAGTTCACATTTTCATTCGCTGACAGGTTTTGGGAGATCGCCAACAAATGCCCAAAACCATAGGCAAATCGGTGCTCATTCACAAGAGTGACATTCATGTTAAATATCTGGGCCTGTCAGTGATTCAAAATCCTGCTGTGTGAATGTGTTCTGACTGAAAACTACAGGACAGCGGGATGTTTGGGGAAGAGTTATAGACCAGAATATCAGTATTTTCAGTATGTTCCATCACGCATTGTCACCTGATGGAGTTTTAGGACACCATTAGGTCACTTGATGGAGTTTTTTCGGTTCCTTGCCACTGTTGCCTTTGGCTTGCTCAGTTGGGGATAATCAAATTAATTAAACCAATCAGTAATACTCTTGATGGGCTCTACCAAACGTGGATGTTTTTCCACTAAGTAAGAAGAGAACATTGTTATTATGTTTTGATTGGTACTATGAAGCTGCCTTGATGCAGCCTATATTTTGGAAAGCGCTATATAAATATAATTGACTTGAATATTTTAACAAAAAGCACAAACATTTGCTTGAACAGCAGCACAGTGTAAAATGTATTCACCCCCAACTCTCTTTGCACAACCCTTGCTCCACTCTTCTCCTCAACCCTTAACTCCAGCATAATCTTTTTTATTTCTGCTTTTCACTGCAAATCAGCGTGCAGACAATTTGTATCGAAAATCTTCTTGCAGGCTATCATTTTTAATAACAATGTTTAATAACGATGTTCAATGCAGAGTTACGCCAGTCTCCAGTAGAGATTCATTTCTTGGAGAGTTTAGTCATAACTATGTTGTGGTAGAACTCCAACTTGTACCACGTGATCGCTGTACCACCTGACCACTGCAGATTCATTTGGCGTTGATAGTGTTGCCATAAAAACAATCAATCATCTCCAAATTACGGTTATTTTTACGACATCCAACCCTAATCCAACACACCTGAACAAGTTAATCAAGGTCTTCAAGAGTAGGCTATATTGGGAAGCTGCAGACAGGTGATTTTTATTAGAGTTGGAATTACCCAGAACTCCAATTGGATCTTTAAAAACGCATTTTCAAAAAGTGCTTCAACTCTTTTGATGGTGTTTGTTGTGGAACTCAGACGGTACTTTTATGCAGCAACAGGGTTTTCCTTTGTAATTTTGTGGTCCTCGCAGTCTGCCTCTGCTGATTCACTAATTCAGTGCATCTTCCAGCAGAGTTAATTGTGAGATCGCAGGTCGAGAGGATGACAGCTCAAGTGTACTGCTTGTTTAGTGTGGTTTTATTGTGTCTGTCTGCTTGTTTGAGCTCAACACACGCTGGAGTCCTAGGTGAGAAGTTCTTTTAGATTCATTACGGAGCCCGAAGAAGTGCATAAATAAAGCGCCTTACAAAATTTGGTTTTAGATGCATCCGCTTATGAAAATACAGCAAAAGTCAAGTGGAAGTTCAACTTTGTATGTTAGTTTAGTTTTAATAATAAGCAAAGTTTAAATATGAAAACTGTCTAAATGCATTTTTCGTTGTAAAAACCCATATAATCACTAATATAGGCATTTTTGTTTTCTGTAAAACGAGAACTTTAGTTTTAATGTGGCTACAAAATTCTTACCAGAGTTTAACTTTTGCCTAAAGTTTATTTTTTATTTGTTTTAAGAAATTCATAACCCTACAATATAACATGGGGAGCTAATTTTATCCGATAGATAGATAGATAGATAGATAGATAGATAGATAGATAGATAGATAGATAGATAGATAGATAGATAGATAGATAGATATATGTGTGTGAGAATTAGTGCGTCTCTATATTTGTTTTGTTTTCTGTTGAAAAGCCTATTAAAATGCCTAAATGAAATGAGGCTGGTCATGGGGATGGCATAATTTTTGAAGATGTACACCAGTTAAATTGTATACAACATATTAACTGATTACCATGTTTTCTGTGAGCATTGCACTATTATTAACTCCACTATAGTGGGGTAGGTTGCAGCCGCACTCTCGATCTTTGAAACCGATTAACGCACTTTAGCGAAAAATTGAAGATTTCAAAGCCACTTTGAATTAAAGCAGATTAATGTGTGAATATTATAAAGTTTGAGACTCATTGCAAAACCCCTGATTTGCAAACGATTACAGCACTTCCTGGTCTCCCCTAATGATCCTCTTGAATCCTCTTCTGTAGTGTCCGGTCAGTGTCCGGCGACGCTGACGGTTGTGCCGTCCCGTCGAGGATGCACTTCTGATAGAGACTGTTCTGGAGGGCACAAATGCTGTCCATTTCACTGTGGGCGCTCGTGTGTGCCGCCTGTTTTCAGTGAGTTTTAATTAATGGATGCTATACGTCTTCCAAAAAAAAAAAAAAAATGTTTCTCTCAAATCACTAGCTAATTTGCTTCACAAATAATTACAAAGAAACCTAGATTATAGACTGAATATTTCGGTAAATTCTCCTACAGTCGGCTTATGATTTTTTTTTTTTTTTTTTTTTCATACAGTCAATGAAACATTCCGTATTCAGTTCTGTGGCTTTTCTGTCTTGTGTCTCTATAACAGCAAAGCCAGGAGAGTGTCCAAGCAAAAATTTTGGAGCAGGAACGTGTGCCAAGTTGTGCAACTATGACAGTGACTGTCCAAACAATGAGAAATGCTGCAGCAATGGATGTGGACATCAGTGTATGGCTCCATTTGCAGGTATTAATTAGTGTTTGGGTAAGCTTCCTCATTTCAGTTTGTCATGTTCTATTATTAATTGTTCTCAATGTAAAAAGTGTTCAGGCAATTGCACGATTTTGAGCTCAGGGTGGCTCTCTAAAATTAATTTTTAACACAATTATTTATAGTTTATACGATTGATGAATAGTTAAGGAGTAAAACTTGCTATTTGGGTTTGGTGCTGTGTCTGAGACTGAATGCCGGTAAATGGACAGACTAAAATTGAACATCTGTATCCATCCAGTGAAGCCTGCAGCTGAACCGCCAAAGCATCCAGTGAAGCCTGCAGGTGAACCACCGAAGCCTCCAGTGAAGCCTGCAGCAAAACCTGTGAAGCCTGCAGCCGAACCTGTGAAGCCTGCAGTCGAACCCCCGAACCCCTCCGAAGAACTGCCCGAGCCTTCCGACAAACTACCGGATTCTTCTGAAGAACAGCCCGAGGCCTCTGACGAATTACCGGACCCTTCCGATGTACTAGCCGAGTCGCCTGCAGCCGAACCCGCAAGGCCTCATGTGAAGCCTGTAGGTGAACATCCCAGGCCTCCAATGAAGCCTGTAGCCGAACCTCCAAGGCCTTCCGACGAGGAGCCCGAGCCCTCGGACGAACTGCCTGAGCCCTCCGACGAACTACCAGAGCCTTCCGACGAACTACCCGAGCCGCCTGCAGTCGAACCCGGAAGGCCTCCTTTGAAGCCTGCAGTACAACCCGGAAAGCCTCCTGTGAAGCCTGCAGCCGGTCCCGTAAGGCCTCCATTTAAGCCTGTAGCCGAAACTCCAAGGCCTTCTGACGAGGAGCCCGAGCCGTCGGACGAACTGCCCGAGCCCGCCGACGAACTACCAGAGCCTTCCGACGAACTGCCCAAGCCGCCTGCAGTCGAACCCGTAAGGCCTCCTGTGAAGCCTGGAGCAGAACCCAGAAAGCCTCCTGTGAAGCCTGCAGCCGAACCCGGAAGGTCTCCTGTGAAGCCTGCAGCCGAACCCGGAAGGCCTCCTGTGAAGCCTGCAGCCGAACCCGGAAGGCCTCCTGTGAAGCCTGCAGCCGAACCCGGAAGGCCTCCTGTGAAGCCTGTAGCCGAACCCGGAAGGCCTCCTGTGAAGCCTGCAGCTGAACCCGGAAGGCCCCTGGTGAAGCCTGCAGCTGAACCTGGAAGGCCCCCTGTGAAGCCTGCAGCCGAACCCGGAAAGCCTCCTGTGAAGCCAGCAGCTGAACCTGCAAAGCCTCCAGTTTGTGCCGAAAACTGTCCAAGTCACCCTAATAGCCAATGTCCTGGCCATAAGTAATGTGGATATGCATGCAGTTAGCTGTGCGGATTTAACCATTGGATGTCTAGTGTTTTTCCTGTATCGGCAAATAAATCTTGCACTTGCATGTCTATTTCCTCTTTTTATTCTTTTTTTAAGTGGGAAAACAAAGTTTTTTTTTTTTGGTATGTCTGTGTTCATTTGGCTGTTCTTTCACATAATGACTCATTGGAATCTAAGCATGAGATCTCACCCTCCTTCAAAAAACATGAGTGCACGCACAGCAGAGTCTGCAAAGTGTCACAAAATGAAAGACTGTGTTAAATTTCCTCATGTCTCAAAATGCATAACATTAGAGTGAGAATGAATGTAAACAATGTGTAGTGCTCTAGTTGTACCACCTGACTAATGCAGATTCATTTTGGCTTTGATGGTGTTGACATGGAAATGCATAAATCCGAGCCTGAATCCAAATGCGATGATTGGACAAATAATTCTTTTTTTGCTCCTGAGAACTCTACAGAAGATATGTGCATGTTTTAATATTTCGAAGACTTCTATTATTGATTGCAATAAGACATGAAGTTTCAACCGGTATTGCCAATTGACCAATAGTCTTCTGCATTCTTAATGTTCAATGTGTCAGGATATTGGGGAAGACATTGGAGACACTATAGGAGCTGAAGAGTCACGCTTTAAGGGGGCTTTCACACTGGCAGTTTAGTTCGGAACGGGGCACGGTTCGTGAGAAAAATCGTTAATGTGAACGCTGTCATCGGACCCAGGTACGCACTGGGGTGCCAAACCCGAGACTGCCTGGAAGAGGTGGTCTGAGTTCGGTTGCTCCCGAACCGTGCCGCGGTTCGCGTGAATGTGCAAGCAACACAAGACTCGGGTGCGCACTTGTTCAGGAAGTAAAGAAACCTGCGCATGCTTTTTAGCTTATTGTGATGTATTCAGTTAAAACACTTGTAAGGGATGATAGTGTTGATGATTTACTTTGGATACGAGCGAGTGTGAGCCTGCAGGGAATTCCTGCATTGCGCGTGGAATTAGAGCAACACATTTGGAAATCTACCGTCTCCTCAAAAGAGTCCATTTGTTAGCAGGAGAAGTCCACCTTATGTGACACACGCATAGTAAACCTGTATTGTTCAATCAACTGCTCATAATAGCAGCAAATTAATAAAAAAACCCACAATATTTAACCACGTTCTGCTTTCTATCATGCGACGCGCATGTTCGCAATGACGTAAGATGCAAGCAAACGCACCAGGGTTCGATGGAATCAAGTTGAGTGTGAAACCAGACCAACGCTGCAGGGGGGCACCGGAAACAACCGCGTTCGGGCTCGGACCGCAGCAAACGAGCCCAGTGTAAAAGCCCCCTAAGTCGCATATGCCGAGTTCACACAGAACAATTTTCATTCGCTGACAGGTTTTGGGAGATCGCCAACAAATGCCCAAAACCATAGGCAAATCGGTGCTCATTCACAAGAGTGACATTCATGTTAAATATCTGGGCCTGTCAGTGATTCAAAATCCTGCTGTGTGAATGTGTTCTGACTGAAAACTACAGGACAGCGGGATGTTTGGGGAAGAGTTATAGACCAGAATATCAGTATTTTCAGTATGTTCCATCACGCATTGTCACCTGATGGAGTTTTAGGACACCATTAGGTCACTTGATGGAGTTTTTTCGGTTCCTTGCCACTGTTGCCTTTGGCTTGCTCAGTTGGGGATAATCAAATTAATTAAACCAATCAGTAATACTCTTGATGGGCTCTACCAAACGTGGATGTTTTTCCACTAAGTAAGAAGAGAACATTGTTATTATGTTTTGATTGGTACTATGAAGCTGCCTTGATGCAGCCTATATTTTGGAAAGCGCTATATAAATATAATTGACTTGAATATTTTAACAAAAAGCACAAACATTTGCTTGAACAGCAGCACAGTGTAAAATGTATTCACCCCCAACTCTCTTTGCACAACCCTTGCTCCACTCTTCTCCTCAACCCTTAACTCCAGCATAATCTTTTTTATTTCTGCTTTTCACTGCAAATCAGCGTGCAGACAATTTGTATCGAAAATCTTCTTGCAGGCTATCATTTTTAATAACAATGTTTTTAATAACGATGTTCAATGCAGAGTTACGCCAGTCTCCAGTAGAGATTCATTTCTTGGAGAGTTTAGTCATAACTATGTTGTGGTAGAACTCCAACTTGTACCACGTGATCGCTGTACCACCTGACCACTGCAGATTCATTTGGCGTTGATAGTGTTGCCATAAAAACAATCAATCATCTCCAAATTACGGTTATTTTTACGACATCCAACCCTAATCCAACACACCTGAACAAGTTAATCAAGGTCTTCAAGAGTAGGCTATATTGGGAAGCTGCAGACAGGTGATTTTTATTAGAGTTGGAATTACCCAGAACTCCAATTGGATCTTTAAAAACGCATTTTCAAAAAGTGCTTCAACTCTTTTGATGGTGTTTGTTGTGGAACTCAGACGGTACTTTTATGCAGCAACAGGGTTTTCCTTTGTAATTTTGTGGTCCTCGCAGTCTGCCTCTGCTGATTCACTAATTCAGTGCATCTTCCAGCAGAGTTAATTGTGAGATCGCAGGTCGAGAGGATGACAGCTCAAGTGTACTGCTTGTTTAGTGTGGTTTTATTGTGTCTGTCTGCTTGTTTGAGCTCAACACACGCTGGAGTCCTAGGTGAGAAGTTCTTTTAGATTCATTACGGAGCCCGAAGAAGTGCATAAATAAAGCGCCTTACAAAATTTGGTTTTAGATGCATCCGCTTATGAAAATACAGCAAAAGTCAAGTGGAAGTTCAACTTTGTATGTTAGTTTAGTTTTAATAATAAGCAAAGTTTAAATATGAAAACTGTCTAAATGCATTTTTCGTTGTAAAAACCCATATAATCACTAATATAGGCATTTTTGTTTTCTGTAAAACGAGAACTTTAGTTTTAATGTGGCTACAAAATTCTTACCAGAGTTTAACTTTTGCCTAAAGTTTATTTTTTATTTGTTTTAAGAAATTCATAACCCTACAATATAACATGGGGAGCTAATTTTATCCGATAGATAGATAGATAGATAGATAGATAGATAGATAGATAGATAGATAGATAGATAGATAGATAGATAGATAGATATATGTGTGTGAGAATTAGTGCGTCTCTATATTTGTTTTGTTTTCTGTTGAAAAGCCTATTAAAATGCCTAAATGAAATGAGGCTGGTCATGGGGATGGCATAATTTTTGAAGATGTACACCAGTTAAATTGTATACAACATATTAACTGATTACCATGTTTTCTGTGAGCATTGCACTATTATTAACTCCACTATAGTGGGGTAGGTTGCAGCCGCACTCTCGATCTTTGAAACCGATTAACGCACTTTAGCGAAAAATTGAAGATTTCAAAGCCACTTTGAATTAAAGCAGATTAATGTGTGAATATTATAAAGTTTGAGACTCATTGCAAAACCCCTGATTTGCAAACGATTACAGCACTTCCTGGTCTCCCCTAATGATCCTCTTGAATCCTCTTCTGTAGTGTCCGGTCAGTGTCCGGCGACGCTGACGGTTGTGCCGTCCCGTCGAGGATGCACTTCTGATAGAGACTGTTCTGGAGGGCACAAATGCTGTCCATTTCACTGTGGGCGCTCGTGTGTGCCGCCTGTTTTCAGTGAGTTTTAATTAATGGATGCTATACGTCTTCCAAAAAAAAAAAAAAAATGTTTCTCTCAAATCACTAGCTAATTTGCTTCACAAATAATTACAAAGAAACCTAGATTATAGACTGAATATTTCGGTAAATTCTCCTACAGTCGGCTTATGATTTTTTTTTTTTTTTTTTTTTCATACAGTCAATGAAACATTCCGTATTCAGTTCTGTGGCTTTTCTGTCTTGTGTCTCTATAACAGCAAAGCCAGGAGAGTGTCCAAGCAAAAATTTTGGAGCAGGAACGTGTGCCAAGTTGTGCAACTATGACAGTGACTGTCCAAACAATGAGAAATGCTGCAGCAATGGATGTGGACATCAGTGTATGGCTCCATTTGCAGGTATTAATTAGTGTTTGGGTAAGCTTCCTCATTTCAGTTTGTCATGTTCTATTATTAATTGTTCTCAATGTAAAAAGTGTTCAGGCAATTGCACGATTTTGAGCTCAGGGTGGCTCTCTAAAATTAATTTTTAACACAATTATTTATAGTTTATACGATTGATGAATAGTTAAGGAGTAAAACTTGCTATTTGGGTTTGGTGCTGTGTCTGAGACTGAATGCCGGTAAATGGACAGACTAAAATTGAACATCTGTATCCATCCAGTGAAGCCTGCAGCTGAACCGCCAAAGCATCCAGTGAAGCCTGCAGGTGAACCACCGAAGCCTCCAGTGAAGCCTGCAGCAAAACCTGTGAAGCCTGCAGCCGAACCTGTGAAGCCTGCAGTCGAACCCCCGAACCCCTCCGAAGAACTGCCCGAGCCTTCCGACAAACTACCGGATTCTTCTGAAGAACAGCCCGAGGCCTCTGACGAATTACCGGACCCTTCCGATGTACTAGCCGAGTCGCCTGCAGCCGAACCCGCAAGGCCTCATGTGAAGCCTGTAGGTGAACATCCCAGGCCTCCAATGAAGCCTGTAGCCGAACCTCCAAGGCCTTCCGACGAGGAGCCCGAGCCCTCGGACGAACTGCCTGAGCCCTCCGACGAACTACCAGAGCCTTCCGACGAACTACCCGAGCCGCCTGCAGTCGAACCCGGAAGGCCTCCTTTGAAGCCTGCAGTACAACCCGGAAAGCCTCCTGTGAAGCCTGCAGCCGGTCCCGTAAGGCCTCCATTTAAGCCTGTAGCCGAAACTCCAAGGCCTTCTGACGAGGAGCCCGAGCCGTCGGACGAACTGCCCGAGCCCGCCGACGAACTACCAGAGCCTTCCGACGAACTGCCCAAGCCGCCTGCAGTCGAACCCGTAAGGCCTCCTGTGAAGCCTGGAGCAGAACCCAGAAAGCCTCCTGTGAAGCCTGCAGCCGAACCCGGAAGGTCTCCTGTGAAGCCTGCAGCCGAACCCGGAAGGCCTCCTGTGAAGCCTGCAGCCGAACCCGGAAGGCCTCCTGTGAAGCCTGCAGCCGAACCCGGAAGGCCTCCTGTGAAGCCTGTAGCCGAACCCGGAAGGCCTCCTGTGAAGCCTGCAGCTGAACCCGGAAGGCCCCTGGTGAAGCCTGCAGCTGAACCTGGAAGGCCCCCTGTGAAGCCTGCAGCCGAACCCGGAAAGCCTCCTGTGAAGCCAGCAGCTGAACCTGCAAAGCCTCCAGTTTGTGCCGAAAACTGTCCAAGTCACCCTAATAGCCAATGTCCTGGCCATAAGTAATGTGGATATGCATGCAGTTAGCTGTGCGGATTTAACCATTGGATGTCTAGTGTTTTTCCTGTATCGGCAAATAAATCTTGCACTTGCATGTCTATTTCCTCTTTTTATTCTTTTTTTAAGTGGGAAAACAAAGTTTTTTTTTTTTGGTATGTCTGTGTTCATTTGGCTGTTCTTTCACATAATGACTCATTGGAATCTAAGCATGAGATCTCACCCTCCTTCAAAAAACATGAGTGCACGCACAGCAGAGTCTGCAAAGTGTCACAAAATGAAAGACTGTGTTAAATTTCCTCATGTCTCAAAATGCATAACATTAGAGTGAGAATGAATGTAAACAATGTGTAGTGCTCTAGTTGTACCACCTGACTAATGCAGATTCATTTTGGCTTTGATGGTGTTGACATGGAAATGCATAAATCCGAGCCTGAATCCAAATGCGATGATTGGACAAATAATTCTTTTTTTGCTCCTGAGAACTCTACAGAAGATATGTGCATGTTTTAATATTTCGAAGACTTCTATTATTGATTGCAATAAGACATGAAGTTTCAACCGGTATTGCCAATTGACCAATAGTCTTCTGCATTCTTAATGTTCAATGTGTCAGGATATTGGGGAAGACATTGGAGACACTATAGGAGCTGAAGAGTCACGCTTTAAGGGGGCTTTCACACTGGCAGTTTAGTTCGGAACGGGGCACGGTTCGTGAGAAAAATCGTTAATGTGAACGCTGTCATCGGACCCAGGTACGCACTGGGGTGCCAAACCCGAGACTGCCTGGAAGAGGTGGTCTGAGTTCGGTTGCTCCCGAACCGTGCCGCGGTTCGCGTGAATGTGCAAGCAACACAAGACTCGGGTGCGCACTTGTTCAGGAAGTAAAGAAACCTGCGCATGCTTTTTAGCTTATTGTGATGTATTCAGTTAAAACACTTGTAAGGGATGATAGTGTTGATGATTTACTTTGGATACGAGCGAGTGTGAGCCTGCAGGGAATTCCTGCATTGCGCGTGGAATTAGAGCAACACATTTGGAAATCTACCGTCTCCTCAAAAGAGTCCATTTGTTAGCAGGAGAAGTCCACCTTATGTGACACACGCATAGTAAACCTGTATTGTTCAATCAACTGCTCATAATAGCAGCAAATTAATAAAAAACCCCACAATATTTAACCACGTTCTGCTTTCTATCATGCGACGCGCATGTTCGCAATGACGTAAGATGCAAGCAAACGCACCAGGGTTCGATGGAATCAAGTTGAGTGTGAAACCAGACCAACGCTGCAGGGGGGCACCGGAAACAACCGCGTTCGGGCTCGGACCGCAGCAAACGAGCCCAGTGTAAAAGCCCCCTAAGTCGCATATGCCGAGTTCACACAGAACAATTTTCATTCGCTGACAGGTTTTGGGAGATCGCCAACAAATGCCCAAAACCATAGGCAAATCGGTGCTCATTCACAAGAGTGACATTCATGTTAAATATCTGGGCCTGTCAGTGATTCAAAATCCTGCTGTGTGAATGTGTTCTGACTGAAAACTACAGGACAGCGGGATGTTTGGGGAAGAGTTATAGACCAGAATATCAGTATTTTCAGTATGTTCCATCACGCATTGTCACCTGATGGAGTTTTAGGACACCATTAGGTCACTTGATGGAGTTTTTTCGGTTCCTTGCCACTGTTGCCTTTGGCTTGCTCAGTTGGGGATAATCAAATTAATTAAACCAATCAGTAATACTCTTGATGGGCTCTACCAAACGTGGATGTTTTTCCACTAAGTAAGAAGAGAACATTGTTATTATGTTTTGATTGGTACTATGAAGCTGCCTTGATGCAGCCTATATTTTGGAAAGCGCTATATAAATATAATTGACTTGAATATTTTAACAAAAAGCACAAACATTTGCTTGAACAGCAGCACAGTGTAAAATGTATTCACCCCCAACTCTCTTTGCACAACCCTTGCTCCACTCTTCTCCTCAACCCTTAACTCCAGCATAATCTTTTTTATTTCTGCTTTTCACTGCAAATCAGCGTGCAGACAATTTGTATCGAAAATCTTCTTGCAGGCTATCATTTTTAATAACAATGTTTAATAACGATGTTCAATGCAGAGTTACGCCAGTCTCCAGTAGAGATTCATTTCTTGGAGAGTTTAGTCATAACTATGTTGTGGTAGAACTCCAACTTGTACCACGTGATCGCTGTACCACCTGACCACTGCAGATTCATTTGGCGTTGATAGTGTTGCCATAAAAACAATCAATCATCTCCAAATTACGGTTATTTTTACGACATCCAACCCTAATCCAACACACCTGAACAAGTTAATCAAGGTCTTCAAGAGTAGGCTATATTGGGAAGCTGCAGACAGGTGATTTTTATTAGAGTTGGAATTACCCAGAACTCCAATTGGATCTTTAAAAACGCATTTTCAAAAAGTGCTTCAACTCTTTTGATGGTGTTTGTTGTGGAACTCAGACGGTACTTTTATGCAGCAACAGGGTTTTCCTTTGTAATTTTGTGGTCCTCGCAGTCTGCCTCTGCTGATTCACTAATTCAGTGCATCTTCCAGCAGAGTTAATTGTGAGATCGCAGGTCGAGAGGATGACAGCTCAAGTGTACTGCTTGTTTAGTGTGGTTTTATTGTGTCTGTCTGCTTGTTTGAGCTCAACACACGCTGGAGTCCTAGGTGAGAAGTTCTTTTAGATTCATTACGGAGCCCGAAGAAGTGCATAAATAAAGCGCCTTACAAAATTTGGTTTTAGATGCATCCGCTTATGAAAATACAGCAAAAGTCAAGTGGAAGTTCAACTTTGTATGTTAGTTTAGTTTTAATAATAAGCAAAGTTTAAATATGAAAACTGTCTAAATGCATTTTTCGTTGTAAAAACCCATATAATCACTAATATAGGCATTTTTGTTTTCTGTAAAACGAGAACTTTAGTTTTAATGTGGCTACAAAATTCTTACCAGAGTTTAACTTTTGCCTAAAGTTTATTTTTTATTTGTTTTAAGAAATTCATAACCCTACAATATAACATGGGGAGCTAATTTTATCCGATAGATAGATAGATAGATAGATAGATAGATAGATAGATAGATAGATAGATAGATAGATAGATAGATAGATAGATAGATAGATAGATGTGTGTGAGAATTAGTGCGTCTCTATATTTGTTTTGTTTTCTGTTGAAAAGCCTATTAAAATGCCTAAATGAAATGAGGCTGGTCATGGGGATGGCATAATTTTTGAAGATGTACACCAGTTAAATTGTATACAACATATTAACTGATTACCATGTTTTCTGTGAGCATTGCACTATTATTAACTCCACTATAGTGGGGTAGGTTGCAGCCGCACTCTCGATCTTTGAAACCGATTATCGCACTTTAGCGAAAAATTGAAGATTTCAAAGCCACTTTGAATTAAAGCAGATTAATGTGTGAATATTATAAAGTTTGAGACTCATTGCAAAACCCCTGATTTGCAAACGATTACAGCACTTCCTGGTCTCCCCTAATGATCCTCTTGAATCCTCTTCTGTAGTGTCCGGTCAGTGTCCGGCGACGCTGACGGTTGTGCCGTCCCGTCGAGGATGCACTTCTGATAGAGACTGTTCTGGAGGGCACAAATGCTGTCCATTTCACTGTGGGCGCTCGTGTGTGCCGCCTGTTTTCAGTGAGTTTTAATTAATGGATGCTATACGTCTTCCAAAAAAAAAAAAAAAATGTTTCTCTCAAATCACTAGCTAATTTGCTTCACAAATAATTACAAAGAAACCTAGATTATAGACTGAATATTTCGGTAAATTCTCCTACAGTCGGCTTATGATTTTTTTTTTTTTTTCATACAGTCAATGAAACATTCCGTATTCAGTTCTGTGGCTTTTCTGTCTTGTGTCTCTATAACAGCAAAGCCAGGAGAGTGTCCAAGCAAAAATTTTGGAGCAGGAACGTGTGCCAAGTTGTGCAACTATGACAGTGACTGTCCAAACAATGAGAAATGCTGCAGCAATGGATGTGGACATCAGTGTATGGCTCCATTTGCAGGTATTAATTAGTGTTTGGGTAAGCTTCCTCATTTCAGTTTGTCATGTTCTATTATTAATTGTTCTCAATGTAAAAAGTGTTCAGGCAATTGCACGATTTTGAGCTCAGGGTGGCTCTCTAAAATTAATTTTTAACACAATTATTTATAGTTTATACGATTGATGAATAGTTAAGGAGTAAAACTTGCTATTTGGGTTTGGTGCTGTGTCTGAGACTGAATGCCGGTAAATGGACAGACTAAAATTGAACATCTGTATCCATCCAGTGAAGCCTGCAGCTGAACCGCCAAAGCATCCAGTGAAGCCTGCAGGTGAACCACCGAAGCCTCCAGTGAAGCCTGCAGCAAAACCTGTGAAGAGTGCAGCCGAACCTGTGAAGCCTGCAGTCGAACCCCCGAACCCCTCCGAAGAACTGCCCGAGCCTTCCGACAAACTACCGGATTCTTCTGAAGAACAGCCCGAGGCCTCTGACGAATTACCGGACCCTTCCGATGTACTAGCCGAGTCGCCTGCAGCCGAACCCGCAAGGCCTCATGTGAAGCCTGTAGGTGAACATCCCAGGCCTCCAATGAAGCCTGTAGCCGAACCTCCAAGGCCTTCCGACGAGGAGCCCGAGCCCTCGGACGAACTGCCTGAGCCCTCCGACGAACTACCAGAGCCTTCCGACGAACTACCCGAGCCGCCTGCAGTCGAACCCGGAAGGCCTCCTTTGAAGCCTGCAGTACAACCCGGAAAGCCTCCTGTGAAGCCTGCAGCCGGTCCCGGAAGGCCTCCATTTAAGCCTGTAGCCGAAACTCCAAGGCCTTCTGACGAGGAGCCCGAGCCGTCGGACGAACTGCCCGAGCCCGCCGACGAACTACCAGAGCCTTCCGACGAACTGCCCAAGCCGCCTGCAGTCGAACCCGTAAGGCCTCCTGTGAAGCCTGGAGCAGAACCCAGAAAGCCTCCTGTGAAGCCTGCAGCCGAACCCGGAAGGTCTCCTGTGAAGCCTGCAGCCGAACCCGGAAGGCCTCCTGTGAAGCCTGCAGCCGAACCCGGAAGGCCTCCTGTGAAGCCTGTAGCCGAACCCGGAAGGCCTCCTGTGAAGCCTGCAGCCGAACCCGGAAGGCCTCCTGTGAAGCCTGCAGCTGAACCCGGAAGGCCCCTGGTGAAGCCTGCAGCTGAACCTGGAAGGCCCCCTGTGAAGCCTGCAGCCGAACCCGGAAAGCCTCCTGTGAAGCCAGCAGCTGAACCTGCAAAGCCTCCAGTTTGTGCCGAAAACTGTCCAAGTCACCCTAATAGCCAATGTCCTGGCCATAAGTAATGTGGATATGCATGCAGTTAGCTGTGCGGATTTAACCATTGGATGTCTAGTGTTTTTCCTGTATCGGCAAATAAATCTTGCACTTGCATGTCTATTTCCTCTTTTTATTCTTTTTTTAAGTGGGAAAACAAAGTTTTTTTTTTTTGGTATGTCTGTGTTCATTTGGCTGTTCTTTCACATAATGACTCATTGGAATCTAAGCATGAGATCTCACCCTCCTTCAAAAAACATGAGTGCACGCACAGCAGAGTCTGCAAAGTGTCACAAAATGAAAGACTGTGTTAAATTTCCTCATGTCTCAAAATGCATAACATTAGAGTGAGAATGAATGTAAACAATGTGTAGTGCTCTAGTTGTACCACCTGACTAATGCAGATTCATTTTGGCTTTGATGGTGTTGACATGGAAATGCATAAATCCGAGCCTGAATCCAAATGCGATGATTGGACAAATAATTCTTTTTTTGCTCCTGAGAACTCTACAGAAGATATGTGCATGTTTTAATATTTCGAAGACTTCTATTATTGATTGCAATAAGACATGAAGTTTCAACCGGTATTGCCAATTGACCAATAGTCTTCTGCATTCTTAATGTTCAATGTGTCAGGATATTGGGGAAGACATTGGAGACACTATAGGAGCTGAAGAGTCACGCTTTAAGGGGGCTTTCACACTGGCAGTTTAGTTCGGAACGGGGCACGGTTCGTGAGAAAAATCGTTAATGTGAACGCTGTCATCGGACCCAGGTACGCACTGGGGTGCCAAACCCGAGACTGCCTGGAAGAGGTGGTCTGAGTTCGGTTGCTCCCGAACCGTGCCGCGGTTCGCGTGAATGTGCAAGCAACACAAGACTCGGGTGCGCACTTGTTCAGGAAGTAAAGAAACCTGCGCATGCTTTTTAGCTTATTGTGATGTATTCAGTTAAAACACTTGTAAGGGATGATAGTGTTGATGATTTACTTTGGATACGAGCGAGTGTGAGCCTGCAGGGAATTCCTGCATTGCGCGTGGAATTAGAGCAACACATTTGGAAATCTACCGTCTCCTCAAAAGAGTCCATTTGTTAGCAGGAGAAGTCCACCTTATGTGACACACGCATAGTAAACCTGTATTGTTCAATCAACTGCTCATAATAGCAGCAAATTAATAAAAAAACCCACAATATTTAACCACGTTCTGCTTTCTATCATGCGACGCGCATGTTCGCAATGACGTAAGATGCAAGCAAACGCACCAGGGTTCGATGGAATCAAGTTGAGTGTGAAACCAGACCAACGCTGCAGGGGGGCACCGGAAACAACCGCGTTCGGGCTCGGACCGCAGCAAACGAGCCCAGTGTAAAAGCCCCCTAAGTCGCATATGCCGAGTTCACACAGAACAATTTTCATTCGCTGACAGGTTTTGGGAGATCGCCAACAAATGCCCAAAACCATAGGCAAATCGGTGCTCATTCACAAGAGTGACATTCATGTTAAATATCTGGGCCTGTCAGTGATTCAAAATCCTGCTGTGTGAATGTGTTCTGACTGAAAACTACAGGACAGCGGGATGTTTGGGGAAGAGTTATAGACCAGAATATCAGTATTTTCAGTATGTTCCATCACGCATTGTCACCTGATGGAGTTTTAGGACACCATTAGGTCACTTGATGGAGTTTTTTCGGTTCCTTGCCACTGTTGCCTTTGGCTTGCTCAGTTGGGGATAATCAAATTAATTAAACCAATCAGTAATACTCTTGATGGGCTCTACCAAACGTGGATGTTTTTCCACTAAGTAAGAAGAGAACATTGTTATTATGTTTTGATTGGTACTATGAAGCTGCCTTGATGCAGCCTATATTTTGGAAAGCGCTATATAAATATAATTGACTTGAATATTTTAACAAAAAGCACAAACATTTGCTTGAACAGCAGCACAGTGTAAAATGTATTCACCCCCAACTCTCTTTGCACAACCCTTGCTCCACTCTTCTCCTCAACCCTTAACTCCAGCATAATCTTTTTTATTTCTGCTTTTCACTGCAAATCAGCGTGCAGACAATTTGTATCGAAAATCTTCTTGCAGGCTATCATTTTTAATAACAATGTTTAATAACGATGTTCAATGCAGAGTTACGCCAGTCTCCAGTAGAGATTCATTTCTTGGAGAGTTTAGTCATAACTATGTTGTGGTAGAACTCCAACTTGTACCACGTGATCGCTGTACCACCTGACCACTGCAGATTCATTTGGCGTTGATAGTGTTGCCATAAAAACAATCAATCATCTCCAAATTACGGTTATTTTTACGACATCCAACCCTAATCCAACACACCTGAACAAGTTAATCAAGGTCTTCAAGAGTAGGCTATATTGGGAAGCTGCAGACAGGTGATTTTTATTAGAGTTGGAATTACCCAGAACTCCAATTGGATCTTTAAAAACGCATTTTCAAAAAGTGCTTCAACTCTTTTGATGGTGTTTGTTGTGGAACTCAGACGGTACTTTTATGCAGCAACAGGGTTTTCCTTTGTAATTTTGTGGTCCTCGCAGTCTGCCTCTGCTGATTCACTAATTCAGTGCATCTTCCAGCAGAGTTAATTGTGAGATCGCAGGTCGAGAGGATGACAGCTCAAGTGTACTGCTTGTTTAGTGTGGTTTTATTGTGTCTGTCTGCTTGTTTGAGCTCAACACACGCTGGAGTCCTAGGTGAGAAGTTCTTTTAGATTCATTACGGAGCCCGAAGAAGTGCATAAATAAAGCGCCTTACAAAATTTGGTTTTAGATGCATCCGCTTATGAAAATACAGCAAAAGTCAAGTGGAAGTTCAACTTTGTATGTTAGTTTAGTTTTAATAATAAGCAAAGTTTAAATATGAAAACTGTCTAAATGCATTTTTCGTTGTAAAAACCCATATAATCACTAATATAGGCATTTTTGTTTTCTGTAAAACGAGAACTTTAGTTTTAATGTGGCTACAAAATTCTTACCAGAGTTTAACTTTTGCCTAAAGTTTATTTTTTATTTGTTTTAAGAAATTCATAACCCTACAATATAACATGGGGAGCTAATTTTATCCGATAGATAGATAGATAGATAGATAGATAGATAGATAGATAGATAGATAGATAGATAGATAGATATATGTGTGTGAGAATTAGTGCGTCTCTATATTTGTTTTGTTTTCTGTTGAAAAGCCTATTAAAATGCCTAAATGAAATGAGGCTGGTCATGGGGATGGCATAATTTTTGAAGATGTACACCAGTTAAATTGTATACAACATATTAACTGATTACCATGTTTTCTGTGAGCATTGCACTATTATTAACTCCACTATAGTGGGGTAGGTTGCAGCCGCACTCTCGATCTTTGAAACCGATTAACGCACTTTAGCGAAAAATTGAAGATTTCAAAGCCACTTTGAATTAAAGCAGATTAATGTGTGAATATTATAAAGTTTGAGACTCATTGCAAAACCCCTGATTTGCAAACGATTACAGCACTTCCTGGTCTCCCCTAATGATCCTCTTGAATCCTCTTCTGTAGTGTCCGGTCAGTGTCCGGCGACGCTGACGGTTGTGCCGTCCCGTCGAGGATGCACTTCTGATAGAGACTGTTCTGGAGGGCACAAATGCTGTCCATTTCACTGTGGGCGCTCGTGTGTGCCGCCTGTTTTCAGTGAGTTTTAATTAATGGATGCTATACGTCTTCCAAAAAAAAAAAAAAAATGTTTCTCTCAAATCACTAGCTAATTTGCTTCACAAATAATTACAAAGAAACCTAGATTATAGACTGAATATTTCGGTAAATTCTCCTACAGTCGGCTTATGATTTTTTTTTTTTTTTTTTTTTCATACAGTCAATGAAACATTCCGTATTCAGTTCTGTGGCTTTTCTGTCTTGTGTCTCTATAACAGCAAAGCCAGGAGAGTGTCCAAGCAAAAATTTTGGAGCAGGAACGTGTGCCAAGTTGTGCAACTATGACAGTGACTGTCCAAACAATGAGAAATGCTGCAGCAATGGATGTGGACATCAGTGTATGGCTCCATTTGCAGGTATTAATTAGTGTTTGGGTAAGCTTCCTCATTTCAGTTTGTCATGTTCTATTATTAATTGTTCTCAATGTAAAAAGTGTTCAGGCAATTGCACGATTTTGAGCTCAGGGTGGCTCTCTAAAATTAATTTTTAACACAATTATTTATAGTTTATACGATTGATGAATAGTTAAGGAGTAAAACTTGCTATTTGGGTTTGGTGCTGTGTCTGAGACTGAATGCCGGTAAATGGACAGACTAAAATTGAACATCTGTATCCATCCAGTGAAGCCTGCAGCTGAACCGCCAAAGCATCCAGTGAAGCCTGCAGGTGAACCACCGAAGCCTCCAGTGAAGCCTGCAGCAAAACCTGTGAAGCCTGCAGCCGAACCTGTGAAGCCTGCAGTCGAACCCCCGAACCCCTCCGAAGAACTGCCCGAGCCTTCCGACAAACTACCGGATTCTTCTGAAGAACAGCCCGAGGCCTCTGACGAATTACCGGACCCTTCCGATGTACTAGCCGAGTCGCCTGCAGCCGAACCCGCAAGGCCTCATGTGAAGCCTGTAGGTGAACATCCCAGGCCTCCAATGAAGCCTGTAGCCGAACCTCCAAGGCCTTCCGACGAGGAGCCCGAGCCCTCGGACGAACTGCCTGAGCCCTCCGACGAACTACCAGAGCCTTCCGACGAACTACCCGAGCCGCCTGCAGTCGAACCCGGAAGGCCTCCTTTGAAGCCTGCAGTACAACCCGGAAAGCCTCCTGTGAAGCCTGCAGCCGGTCCCGTAAGGCCTCCATTTAAGCCTGTAGCCGAAACTCCAAGGCCTTCTGACGAGGAGCCCGAGCCGTCGGACGAACTGCCCGAGCCCGCCGACGAACTACCAGAGCCTTCCGACGAACTGCCCAAGCCGCCTGCAGTCGAACCCGTAAGGCCTCCTGTGAAGCCTGGAGCAGAACCCAGAAAGCCTCCTGTGAAGCCTGCAGCCGAACCCGGAAGGTCTCCTGTGAAGCCTGCAGCCGAACCCGGAAGGCCTCCTGTGAAGCCTGCAGCCGAACCCGGAAGGCCTCCTGTGAAGCCTGCAGCCGAACCCGGAAGGCCTCCTGTGAAGCCTGTAGCCGAACCCGGAAGGCCTCCTGTGAAGCCTGCAGCTGAACCCGGAAGGCCCCTGGTGAAGCCTGCAGCTGAACCTGGAAGGCCCCCTGTGAAGCCTGCAGCCGAACCCGGAAAGCCTCCTGTGAAGCCAGCAGCTGAACCTGCAAAGCCTCCAGTTTGTGCCGAAAACTGTCCAAGTCACCCTAATAGCCAATGTCCTGGCCATAAGTAATGTGGATATGCATGCAGTTAGCTGTGCGGATTTAACCATTGGATGTCTAGTGTTTTTCCTGTATCGGCAAATAAATCTTGCACTTGCATGTCTATTTCCTCTTTTTATTCTTTTTTTAAGTGGGAAAACAAAGTTTTTTTTTTTTGGTATGTCTGTGTTCATTTGGCTGTTCTTTCACATAATGACTCATTGGAATCTAAGCATGAGATCTCACCCTCCTTCAAAAAACATGAGTGCACGCACAGCAGAGTCTGCAAAGTGTCACAAAATGAAAGACTGTGTTAAATTTCCTCATGTCTCAAAATGCATAACATTAGAGTGAGAATGAATGTAAACAATGTGTAGTGCTCTAGTTGTACCACCTGACTAATGCAGATTCATTTTGGCTTTGATGGTGTTGACATGGAAATGCATAAATCCGAGCCTGAATCCAAATGCGATGATTGGACAAATAATTCTTTTTTTGCTCCTGAGAACTCTACAGAAGATATGTGCATGTTTTAATATTTCGAAGACTTCTATTATTGATTGCAATAAGACATGAAGTTTCAACCGGTATTGCCAATTGACCAATAGTCTTCTGCATTCTTAATGTTCAATGTGTCAGGATATTGGGGAAGACATTGGAGACACTATAGGAGCTGAAGAGTCACGCTTTAAGGGGGCTTTCACACTGGCAGTTTAGTTCGGAACGGGGCACGGTTCGTGAGAAAAATCGTTAATGTGAACGCTGTCATCGGACCCAGGTACGCACTGGGGTGCCAAACCCGAGACTGCCTGGAAGAGGTGGTCTGAGTTCGGTTGCTCCCGAACCGTGCCGCGGTTCGCGTGAATGTGCAAGCAACACAAGACTCGGGTGCGCACTTGTTCAGGAAGTAAAGAAACCTGCGCATGCTTTTTAGCTTATTGTGATGTATTCAGTTAAAACACTTGTAAGGGATGATAGTGTTGATGATTTACTTTGGATACGAGCGAGTGTGAGCCTGCAGGGAATTCCTGCATTGCGCGTGGAATTAGAGCAACACATTTGGAAATCTACCGTCTCCTCAAAAGAGTCCATTTGTTAGCAGGAGAAGTCCACCTTATGTGACACACGCATAGTAAACCTGTATTGTTCAATCAACTGCTCATAATAGCAGCAAATTAATAAAAAACCCCACAATATTTAACCACGTTCTGCTTTCTATCATGCGACGCGCATGTTCGCAATGACGTAAGATGCAAGCAAACGCACCAGGGTTCGATGGAATCAAGTTGAGTGTGAAACCAGACCAACGCTGCAGGGGGGCACCGGAAACAACCGCGTTCGGGCTCGGACCGCAGCAAACGAGCCCAGTGTAAAAGCCCCCTAAGTCGCATATGCCGAGTTCACACAGAACAATTTTCATTCGCTGACAGGTTTTGGGAGATCGCCAACAAATGCCCAAAACCATAGGCAAATCGGTGCTCATTCACAAGAGTGACATTCATGTTAAATATCTGGGCCTGTCAGTGATTCAAAATCCTGCTGTGTGAATGTGTTCTGACTGAAAACTACAGGACAGCGGGATGTTTGGGGAAGAGTTATAGACCAGAATATCAGTATTTTCAGTATGTTCCATCACGCATTGTCACCTGATGGAGTTTTAGGACACCATTAGGTCACTTGATGGAGTTTTTTCGGTTCCTTGCCACTGTTGCCTTTGGCTTGCTCAGTTGGGGATAATCAAATTAATTAAACCAATCAGTAATACTCTTGATGGGCTCTACCAAACGTGGATGTTTTTCCACTAAGTAAGAAGAGAACATTGTTATTATGTTTTGATTGGTACTATGAAGCTGCCTTGATGCAGCCTATATTTTGGAAAGCGCTATATAAATATAATTGACTTGAATATTTTAACAAAAAGCACAAACATTTGCTTGAACAGCAGCACAGTGTAAAATGTATTCACCCCCAACTCTCTTTGCACAACCCTTGCTCCACTCTTCTCCTCAACCCTTAACTCCAGCATAATCTTTTTTATTTCTGCTTTTCACTGCAAATCAGCGTGCAGACAATTTGTATCGAAAATCTTCTTGCAGGCTATCATTTTTAATAACAATGTTTAATAACGATGTTCAATGCAGAGTTACGCCAGTCTCCAGTAGAGATTCATTTCTTGGAGAGTTTAGTCATAACTATGTTGTGGTAGAACTCCAACTTGTACCACGTGATCGCTGTACCACCTGACCACTGCAGATTCATTTGGCGTTGATAGTGTTGCCATAAAAACAATCAATCATCTCCAAATTACGGTTATTTTTACGACATCCAACCCTAATCCAACACACCTGAACAAGTTAATCAAGGTCTTCAAGAGTAGGCTATATTGGGAAGCTGCAGACAGGTGATTTTTATTAGAGTTGGAATTACCCAGAACTCCAATTGGATCTTTAAAAACGCATTTTCAAAAAGTGCTTCAACTCTTTTGATGGTGTTTGTTGTGGAACTCAGACGGTACTTTTATGCAGCAACAGGGTTTTCCTTTGTAATTTTGTGGTCCTCGCAGTCTGCCTCTGCTGATTCACTAATTCAGTGCATCTTCCAGCAGAGTTAATTGTGAGATCGCAGGTCGAGAGGATGACAGCTCAAGTGTACTGCTTGTTTAGTGTGGTTTTATTGTGTCTGTCTGCTTGTTTGAGCTCAACACACGCTGGAGTCCTAGGTGAGAAGTTCTTTTAGATTCATTACGGAGCCCGAAGAAGTGCATAAATAAAGCGCCTTACAAAATTTGGTTTTAGATGCATCCGCTTATGAAAATACAGCAAAAGTCAAGTGGAAGTTCAACTTTGTATGTTAGTTTAGTTTTAATAATAAGCAAAGTTTAAATATGAAAACTGTCTAAATGCATTTTTCGTTGTAAAAACCCATATAATCACTAATATAGGCATTTTTGTTTTCTGTAAAACGAGAACTTTAGTTTTAATGTGGCTACAAAATTCTTACCAGAGTTTAACTTTTGCCTAAAGTTTATTTTTTATTTGTTTTAAGAAATTCATAACCCTACAATATAACATGGGGAGCTAATTTTATCCGATAGATAGATAGATAGATAGATAGATAGATAGATAGATAGATAGATAGATAGATAGATAGATAGATAGATAGATAGATAGATAGATAGATAGATAGATGTGTGTGAGAATTAGTGCGTCTCTATATTTGTTTTGTTTTCTGTTGAAAAGCCTATTAAAATGCCTAAATGAAATGAGGCTGGTCATGGGGATGGCATAATTTTTGAAGATGTACACCAGTTAAATTGTATACAACATATTAACTGATTACCATGTTTTCTGTGAGCATTGCACTATTATTAACTCCACTATAGTGGGGTAGGTTGCAGCCGCACTCTCGATCTTTGAAACCGATTATCGCACTTTAGCGAAAAATTGAAGATTTCAAAGCCACTTTGAATTAAAGCAGATTAATGTGTGAATATTATAAAGTTTGAGACTCATTGCAAAACCCCTGATTTGCAAACGATTACAGCACTTCCTGGTCTCCCCTAATGATCCTCTTGAATCCTCTTCTGTAGTGTCCGGTCAGTGTCCGGCGACGCTGACGGTTGTGCCGTCCCGTCGAGGATGCACTTCTGATAGAGACTGTTCTGGAGGGCACAAATGCTGTCCATTTCACTGTGGGCGCTCGTGTGTGCCGCCTGTTTTCAGTGAGTTTTAATTAATGGATGCTATACGTCTTCCAAAAAAAAAAAAAAAATGTTTCTCTCAAATCACTAGCTAATTTGCTTCACAAATAATTACAAAGAAACCTAGATTATAGACTGAATATTTCGGTAAATTCTCCTACAGTCGGCTTATGATTTTTTTTTTTTTTTCATACAGTCAATGAAACATTCCGTATTCAGTTCTGTGGCTTTTCTGTCTTGTGTCTCTATAACAGCAAAGCCAGGAGAGTGTCCAAGCAAAAATTTTGGAGCAGGAACGTGTGCCAAGTTGTGCAACTATGACAGTGACTGTCCAAACAATGAGAAATGCTGCAGCAATGGATGTGGACATCAGTGTATGGCTCCATTTGCAGGTATTAATTAGTGTTTGGGTAAGCTTCCTCATTTCAGTTTGTCATGTTCTATTATTAATTGTTCTCAATGTAAAAAGTGTTCAGGCAATTGCACGATTTTGAGCTCAGGGTGGCTCTCTAAAATTAATTTTTAACACAATTATTTATAGTTTATACGATTGATGAATAGTTAAGGAGTAAAACTTGCTATTTGGGTTTGGTGCTGTGTCTGAGACTGAATGCCGGTAAATGGACAGACTAAAATTGAACATCTGTATCCATCCAGTGAAGCCTGCAGCTGAACCGCCAAAGCATCCAGTGAAGCCTGCAGGTGAACCACCGAAGCCTCCAGTGAAGCCTGCAGCAAAACCTGTGAAGAGTGCAGCCGAACCTGTGAAGCCTGCAGTCGAACCCCCGAACCCCTCCGAAGAACTGCCCGAGCCTTCCGACAAACTACCGGATTCTTCTGAAGAACAGCCCGAGGCCTCTGACGAATTACCGGACCCTTCCGATGTACTAGCCGAGTCGCCTGCAGCCGAACCCGCAAGGCCTCATGTGAAGCCTGTAGGTGAACATCCCAGGCCTCCAATGAAGCCTGTAGCCGAACCTCCAAGGCCTTCCGACGAGGAGCCCGAGCCCTCGGACGAACTGCCTGAGCCCTCCGACGAACTACCAGAGCCTTCCGACGAACTACCCGAGCCGCCTGCAGTCGAACCCGGAAGGCCTCCTTTGAAGCCTGCAGTACAACCCGGAAAGCCTCCTGTGAAGCCTGCAGCCGGTCCCGGAAGGCCTCCATTTAAGCCTGTAGCCGAAACTCCAAGGCCTTCTGACGAGGAGCCCGAGCCGTCGGACGAACTGCCCGAGCCCGCCGACGAACTACCAGAGCCTTCCGACGAACTGCCCAAGCCGCCTGCAGTCGAACCCGTAAGGCCTCCTGTGAAGCCTGGAGCAGAACCCAGAAAGCCTCCTGTGAAGCCTGCAGCCGAACCCGGAAGGTCTCCTGTGAAGCCTGCAGCCGAACCCGGAAGGCCTCCTGTGAAGCCTGCAGCCGAACCCGGAAGGCCTCCTGTGAAGCCTGTAGCCGAACCCGGAAGGCCTCCTGTGAAGCCTGCAGCCGAACCCGGAAGGCCTCCTGTGAAGCCTGCAGCTGAACCCGGAAGGCCCCTGGTGAAGCCTGCAGCTGAACCTGGAAGGCCCCCTGTGAAGCCTGCAGCCGAACCCGGAAAGCCTCCTGTGAAGCCAGCAGCTGAACCTGCAAAGCCTCCAGTTTGTGCCGAAAACTGTCCAAGTCACCCTAATAGCCAATGTCCTGGCCATAAGTAATGTGGATATGCATGCAGTTAGCTGTGCGGATTTAACCATTGGATGTCTAGTGTTTTTCCTGTATCGGCAAATAAATCTTGCACTTGCATGTCTATTTCCTCTTTTTATTCTTTTTTTAAGTGGGAAAACAAAGTTTTTTTTTTTTGGTATGTCTGTGTTCATTTGGCTGTTCTTTCACATAATGACTCATTGGAATCTAAGCATGAGATCTCACCCTCCTTCAAAAAACATGAGTGCACGCACAGCAGAGTCTGCAAAGTGTCACAAAATGAAAGACTGTGTTAAATTTCCTCATGTCTCAAAATGCATAACATTAGAGTGAGAATGAATGTAAACAATGTGTAGTGCTCTAGTTGTACCACCTGACTAATGCAGATTCATTTTGGCTTTGATGGTGTTGACATGGAAATGCATAAATCCGAGCCTGAATCCAAATGCGATGATTGGACAAATAATTCTTTTTTTGCTCCTGAGAACTCTACAGAAGATATGTGCATGTTTTAATATTTCGAAGACTTCTATTATTGATTGCAATAAGACATGAAGTTTCAACCGGTATTGCCAATTGACCAATAGTCTTCTGCATTCTTAATGTTCAATGTGTCAGGATATTGGGGAAGACATTGGAGACACTATAGGAGCTGAAGAGTCACGCTTTAAGGGGGCTTTCACACTGGCAGTTTAGTTCGGAACGGGGCACGGTTCGTGAGAAAAATCGTTAATGTGAACGCTGTCATCGGACCCAGGTACGCACTGGGGTGCCAAACCCGAGACTGCCTGGAAGAGGTGGTCTGAGTTCGGTTGCTCCCGAACCGTGCCGCGGTTCGCGTGAATGTGCAAGCAACACAAGACTCGGGTGCGCACTTGTTCAGGAAGTAAAGAAACCTGCGCATGCTTTTTAGCTTATTGTGATGTATTCAGTTAAAACACTTGTAAGGGATGATAGTGTTGATGATTTACTTTGGATACGAGCGAGTGTGAGCCTGCAGGGAATTCCTGCATTGCGCGTGGAATTAGAGCAACACATTTGGAAATCTACCGTCTCCTCAAAAGAGTCCATTTGTTAGCAGGAGAAGTCCACCTTATGTGACACACGCATAGTAAACCTGTATTGTTCAATCAACTGCTCATAATAGCAGCAAATTAATAAAAAAACCCACAATATTTAACCACGTTCTGCTTTCTATCATGCGACGCGCATGTTCGCAATGACGTAAGATGCAAGCAAACGCACCAGGGTTCGATGGAATCAAGTTGAGTGTGAAACCAGACCAACGCTGCAGGGGGGCACCGGAAACAACCGCGTTCGGGCTCGGACCGCAGCAAACGAGCCCAGTGTAAAAGCCCCCTAAGTCGCATATGCCGAGTTCACACAGAACAATTTTCATTCGCTGACAGGTTTTGGGAGATCGCCAACAAATGCCCAAAACCATAGGCAAATCGGTGCTCATTCACAAGAGTGACATTCATGTTAAATATCTGGGCCTGTCAGTGATTCAAAATCCTGCTGTGTGAATGTGTTCTGACTGAAAACTACAGGACAGCGGGATGTTTGGGGAAGAGTTATAGACCAGAATATCAGTATTTTCAGTATGTTCCATCACGCATTGTCACCTGATGGAGTTTTAGGACACCATTAGGTCACTTGATGGAGTTTTTTCGGTTCCTTGCCACTGTTGCCTTTGGCTTGCTCAGTTGGGGATAATCAAATTAATTAAACCAATCAGTAATACTCTTGATGGGCTCTACCAAACGTGGATGTTTTTCCACTAAGTAAGAAGAGAACATTGTTATTATGTTTTGATTGGTACTATGAAGCTGCCTTGATGCAGCCTATATTTTGGAAAGCGCTATATAAATATAATTGACTTGAATATTTTAACAAAAAGCACAAACATTTGCTTGAACAGCAGCACAGTGTAAAATGTATTCACCCCCAACTCTCTTTGCACAACCCTTGCTCCACTCTTCTCCTCAACCCTTAACTCCAGCATAATCTTTTTTATTTCTGCTTTTCACTGCAAATCAGCGTGCAGACAATTTGTATCGAAAATCTTCTTGCAGGCTATCATTTTTAATAACAATGTTTAATAACGATGTTCAATGCAGAGTTACGCCAGTCTCCAGTAGAGATTCATTTCTTGGAGAGTTTAGTCATAACTATGTTGTGGTAGAACTCCAACTTGTACCACGTGATCGCTGTACCACCTGACCACTGCAGATTCATTTGGCGTTGATAGTGTTGCCATAAAAACAATCAATCATCTCCAAATTACGGTTATTTTTACGACATCCAACCCTAATCCAACACACCTGAACAAGTTAATCAAGGTCTTCAAGAGTAGGCTATATTGGGAAGCTGCAGACAGGTGATTTTTATTAGAGTTGGAATTACCCAGAACTCCAATTGGATCTTTAAAAACGCATTTTCAAAAAGTGCTTCAACTCTTTTGATGGTGTTTGTTGTGGAACTCAGACGGTACTTTTATGCAGCAACAGGGTTTTCCTTTGTAATTTTGTGGTCCTCGCAGTCTGCCTCTGCTGATTCACTAATTCAGTGCATCTTCCAGCAGAGTTAATTGTGAGATCGCAGGTCGAGAGGATGACAGCTCAAGTGTACTGCTTGTTTAGTGTGGTTTTATTGTGTCTGTCTGCTTGTTTGAGCTCAACACACGCTGGAGTCCTAGGTGAGAAGTTCTTTTAGATTCATTACGGAGCCCGAAGAAGTGCATAAATAAAGCGCCTTACAAAATTTGGTTTTAGATGCATCCGCTTATGAAAATACAGCAAAAGTCAAGTGGAAGTTCAACTTTGTATGTTAGTTTAGTTTTAATAATAAGCAAAGTTTAAATATGAAAACTGTCTAAATGCATTTTTCGTTGTAAAAACCCATATAATCACTAATATAGGCATTTTTGTTTTCTGTAAAACGAGAACTTTAGTTTTAATGTGGCTACAAAATTCTTACCAGAGTTTAACTTTTGCCTAAAGTTTATTTTTTATTTGTTTTAAGAAATTCATAACCCTACAATATAACATGGGGAGCTAATTTTATCCGATAGATAGATAGATAGATAGATAGATAGATAGATAGATAGATAGATAGATAGATAGATAGATAGATAGATAGATATATGTGTGTGAGAATTAGTGCGTCTCTATATTTGTTTTGTTTTCTGTTGAAAAGCCTATTAAAATGCCTAAATGAAATGAGGCTGGTCATGGGGATGGCATAATTTTTGAAGATGTACACCAGTTAAATTGTATACAACATATTAACTGATTACCATGTTTTCTGTGAGCATTGCACTATTATTAACTCCACTATAGTGGGGTAGGTTGCAGCCGCACTCTCGATCTTTGAAACCGATTAACGCACTTTAGCGAAAAATTGAAGATTTCAAAGCCACTTTGAATTAAAGCAGATTAATGTGTGAATATTATAAAGTTTGAGACTCATTGCAAAACCCCTGATTTGCAAACGATTACAGCACTTCCTGGTCTCCCCTAATGATCCTCTTGAATCCTCTTCTGTAGTGTCCGGTCAGTGTCCGGCGACGCTGACGGTTGTGCCGTCCCGTCGAGGATGCACTTCTGATAGAGACTGTTCTGGAGGGCACAAATGCTGTCCATTTCACTGTGGGCGCTCGTGTGTGCCGCCTGTTTTCAGTGAGTTTTAATTAATGGATGCTATACGTCTTCCAAAAAAAAAAAAAAAATGTTTCTCTCAAATCACTAGCTAATTTGCTTCACAAATAATTACAAAGAAACCTAGATTATAGACTGAATATTTCGGTAAATTCTCCTACAGTCGGCTTATGATTTTTTTTTTTTTTTTTTTTTCATACAGTCAATGAAACATTCCGTATTCAGTTCTGTGGCTTTTCTGTCTTGTGTCTCTATAACAGCAAAGCCAGGAGAGTGTCCAAGCAAAAATTTTGGAGCAGGAACGTGTGCCAAGTTGTGCAACTATGACAGTGACTGTCCAAACAATGAGAAATGCTGCAGCAATGGATGTGGACATCAGTGTATGGCTCCATTTGCAGGTATTAATTAGTGTTTGGGTAAGCTTCCTCATTTCAGTTTGTCATGTTCTATTATTAATTGTTCTCAATGTAAAAAGTGTTCAGGCAATTGCACGATTTTGAGCTCAGGGTGGCTCTCTAAAATTAATTTTTAACACAATTATTTATAGTTTATACGATTGATGAATAGTTAAGGAGTAAAACTTGCTATTTGGGTTTGGTGCTGTGTCTGAGACTGAATGCCGGTAAATGGACAGACTAAAATTGAACATCTGTATCCATCCAGTGAAGCCTGCAGCTGAACCGCCAAAGCATCCAGTGAAGCCTGCAGGTGAACCACCGAAGCCTCCAGTGAAGCCTGCAGGAAAACCTGTGAAGCCTGCAGCCGAACCTGTGAAGCCTGCAGTCGAACCCCCGAACCCCTCCGAAGAACTGCCCGAGCCTTCCGACAAACTACCGGATTCTTCTGAAGAACAGCCCGAGGCCTCTGACGAATTACCGGACCCTTCCGATGTACTAGCCGAGTCGCCTGCAGCCGAACCCGCAAGGCCTCATGTGAAGCCTGTAGGTGAACATCCCAGGCCTCCAATGAAGCCTGTAGCCGAACCTCCAAGGCCTTCCGACGAGGAGCCCGAGCCCTCGGACGAACTGCCTGAGCCCTCCGACGAACTACCAGAGCCTTCCGACGAACTACCCGAGCCGCCTGCAGTCGAACCCGGAAGGCCTCCTTTGAAGCCTGCAGTACAACCCGGAAAGCCTCCTGTGAAGCCTGCAGCCGGTCCCGGAAGGCCTCCATTTAAGCCTGTAGCCGAAACTCCAAGGCCTTCTGACGAGGAGCCCGAGCCGTCGGACGAACTGCCCGAGCCCGCCGACGAACTACCAGAGCCTTCCGACGAACTGCCCAAGCCGCCTGCAGTCGAACCCGTAAGGCCTCCTGTGAAGCCTGGAGCAGAACCCAGAAAGCCTCCTGTGAAGCCTGCAGCCGAACCCGGAAGGTCTCCTGTGAAGCCTGCAGCCGAACCCGGAAGGCCTCCTGTGAAGCCTGCAGCCGAACCCGGAAGGCCTCCTGTGAAGCCTGCAGCCGAACCCGGAAGGCCTCCTGTGAAGCCTGTAGCCGAACCCGGAAGGCCTCCTGTGAAGCCTGCAGCTGAACCCGGAAGGCCCCTGGTGAAGCCTGCAGCTGAACCTGGAAGGCCCCCTGTGAAGCCTGCAGCCGAACCCGGAAAGCCTCCTGTGAAGCCAGCAGCTGAACCTGCAAAGCCTCCAGTTTGTGCCGAAAACTGTCCAAGTCACCCTAATAGCCAATGTCCTGGCCATAAGTAATGTGGATATGCATGCAGTTAGCTGTGCGGATTTAACCATTGGATGTCTAGTGTTTTTCCTGTATCGGCAAATAAATCTTGCACTTGCATGTCTATTTCCTCTTTTTATTCTTTTTTTAAGTGGGAAAACAAAGTTTTTTTTTTTTGGTATGTCTGTGTTCATTTGGCTGTTCTTTCACATAATGACTCATTGGAATCTAAGCATGAGATCTCACCCTCCTTCAAAAAACATGAGTGCACGCACAGCAGAGTCTGCAAAGTGTCACAAAATGAAAGACTGTGTTAAATTTCCTCATGTCTCAAAATGCATAACATTAGAGTGAGAATGAATGTAAACAATGTGTAGTGCTCTAGTTGTACCACCTGACTAATGCAGATTCATTTTGGCTTTGATGGTGTTGACATGGAAATGCATAAATCCGAGCCTGAATCCAAATGCGATGATTGGACAAATAATTCTTTTTTTGCTCCTGAGAACTCTACAGAAGATATGTGCATGTTTTAATATTTCGAAGACTTCTATTATTGATTGCAATAAGACATGAAGTTTCAACCGGTATTGCCAATTGACCAATAGTCTTCTGCATTCTTAATGTTCAATGTGTCAGGATATTGGGGAAGACATTGGAGACACTATAGGAGCTGAAGAGTCACGCTTTAAGGGGGCTTTCACACTGGCAGTTTAGTTCGGAACGGGGCACGGTTCGTGAGAAAAATCGTTAATGTGAACGCTGTCATCGGACCCAGGTACGCACTGGGGTGCCAAACCCGAGACTGCCTGGAAGAGGTGGTCTGAGTTCGGTTGCTCCCGAACCGTGCCGCGGTTCGCGTGAATGTGCAAGCAACACAAGACTCGGGTGCGCACTTGTTCAGGAAGTAAAGAAACCTGCGCATGCTTTTTAGCTTATTGTGATGTATTCAGTTAAAACACTTGTAAGGGATGATAGTGTTGATGATTTACTTTGGATACGAGCGAGTGTGAGCCTGCAGGGAATTCCTGCATTGCGCGTGGAATTAGAGCAACACATTTGGAAATCTACCGTCTCCTCAAAAGAGTCCATTTGTTAGCAGGAGAAGTCCACCTTATGTGACACACGCATAGTAAACCTGTATCGTTCAATCAACTGCTCATAATAGCAGCAAATTAATAAAAAACCCCACAATATTTAACCACGTTCTGCTTTCTATCATGCGACGCGCATGTTCGCAATGACGTAAGATGCAAGCAAACGCACCAGGGTTCGATGGAATCAAGTTGAGTGTGAAACCAGACCAACGCTGCAGGGGGGCACCGGAAACAACCGCGTTCGGGCTCGGACCGCAGCAAACGAGCCCAGTGTAAAAGCCCCCTAAGTCGCATATGCCGAGTTCACACAGAACAATTTTCATTCGCTGACAGGTTTTGGGAGATCGCCAACAAATGCCCAAAACCATAGGCAAATCGGTGCTCATTCACAAGAGTGACATTCATGTTAAATATCTGGGCCTGTCAGTGATTCAAAATCCTGCTGTGTGAATGTGTTCTGACTGAAAACTACAGGACAGCGGGATGTTTGGGGAAGAGTTATAGACCAGAATATCAGTATTTTCAGTATGTTCCATCACGCATTGTCACCTGATGGAGTTTTAGGACACCATTAGGTCACTTGATGGAGTTTTTTCGGTTCCTTGCCACTGTTGCCTTTGGCTTGCTCAGTTGGGGATAATCAAATTAATTAAACCAATCAGTAATACTCTTGATGGGCTCTACCAAACGTGGATGTTTTTCCACTAAGTAAGAAGAGAACATTGTTATTATGTTTTGATTGGTACTATGAAGCTGCCTTGATGCAGCCTATATTTTGGAAAGCGCTATATAAATATAATTGACTTGAATATTTTAACAAAAAGCACAAACATTTGCTTGAACAGCAGCACAGTGTAAAATGTATTCACCCCCAACTCTCTTTGCACAACCCTTGCTCCACTCTTCTCCTCAACCCTTAACTCCAGCATAATCTTTTTTATTTCTGCTTTTCACTGCAAATCAGCGTGCAGACAATTTGTATCGAAAATCTTCTTGCAGGCTATCATTTTTAATAACAATGTTTAATAACGATGTTCAATGCAGAGTTACGCCAGTCTCCAGTAGAGATTCATTTCTTGGAGAGTTTAGTCATAACTATGTTGTGGTAGAACTCCAACTTGTACCACGTGATCGCTGTACCACCTGACCACTGCAGATTCATTTGGCGTTGATAGTGTTGCCATAAAAACAATCAATCATCTCCAAATTACGGTTATTTTTACGACATCCAACCCTAATCCAACACACCTGAACAAGTTAATCAAGGTCTTCAAGAGTAGGCTATATTGGGAAGCTGCAGACAGGTGATTTTTATTAGAGTTGGAATTACCCAGAACTCCAATTGGATCTTTAAAAACGCATTTTCAAAAAGTGCTTCAACTCTTTTGATGGTGTTTGTTGTGGAACTCAGACGGTACTTTTATGCAGCAACAGGGTTTTCCTTTGTAATTTTGTGGTCCTCGCAGTCTGCCTCTGCTGATTCACTAATTCAGTGCATCTTCCAGCAGAGTTAATTGTGAGATCGCAGGTCGAGAGGATGACAGCTCAAGTGTACTGCTTGTTTAGTGTGGTTTTATTGTGTCTGTCTGCTTGTTTGAGCTCAACACACGCTGGAGTCCTAGGTGAGAAGTTCTTTTAGATTCATTACGGAGCCCGAAGAAGTGCATAAATAAAGCGCCTTACAAAATTTGGTTTTAGATGCATCCGCTTATGAAAATACAGCAAAAGTCAAGTGGAAGTTCAACTTTGTATGTTAGTTTAGTTTTAATAATAAGCAAAGTTTAAATATGAAAACTGTCTAAATGCATTTTTCGTTGTAAAAACCCATATAATCACTAATATAGGCATTTTTGTTTTCTGTAAAACGAGAACTTTAGTTTTAATGTGGCTACAAAATTCTTACCAGAGTTTAACTTTTGCCTAAAGTTTATTTTTTATTTGTTTTAAGAAATTCATAACCCTACAATATAACATGGGGAGCTAATTTTATCCGATAGATAGATAGATAGATAGATAGATAGATAGATAGATAGATAGATAGATAGATAGATAGATAGATAGATAGATGTGTGTGAGAATTAGTGCGTCTCTATATTTGTTTTGTTTTCTGTTGAAAAGCCTATTAAAATGCCTAAATGAAATGAGGCTGGTCATGGGGATGGCATAATTTTTGAAGATGTACACCAGTTAAATTGTATACAACATATTAACTGATTACCATGTTTTCTGTGAGCATTGCACTATTATTAACTCCACTATAGTGGGGTAGGTTGCAGCCGCACTCTCGATCTTTGAAACCGATTATCGCACTTTAGCGAAAAATTGAAGATTTCAAAGCCACTTTGAATTAAAGCAGATTAATGTGTGAATATTATAAAGTTTGAGACTCATTGCAAAACCCCTGATTTGCAAACGATTACAGCACTTCCTGGTCTCCCCTAATGATCCTCTTGAATCCTCTTCTGTAGTGTCCGGTCAGTGTCCGGCGACGCTGACGGTTGTGCCGTCCCGTCGAGGATGCACTTCTGATAGAGACTGTTCTGGAGGGCACAAATGCTGTCCATTTCACTGTGGGCGCTCGTGTGTGCCGCCTGTTTTCAGTGAGTTTTAATTAATGGATGCTATACGTCTTCCAAAAAAAAAAAAAATGTTTCTCTCAAATCACTAGCTAATTTGCTTCACAAATAATTACAAAGAAACCTAGATTATAGACTGAATATTTCGGTAAATTCTCCTACAGTCGGCTTATGATTTTTTTTTTTTTTTCATACAGTCAATGAAACATTCCGTATTCAGTTCTGTGGCTTTTCTGTCTTGTGTCTCTATAACAGCAAAGCCAGGAGAGTGTCCAAGCAAAAATTTTGGAGCAGGAACGTGTGCCAAGTTGTGCAACTATGACAGTGACTGTCCAAACAATGAGAAATGCTGCAGCAATGGATGTGGACATCAGTGTATGGCTCCATTTGCAGGTATTAATTAGTGTTTGGGTAAGCTTCCTCATTTCAGTTTGTCATGTTCTATTATTAATTGTTCTCAATGTAAAAAGTGTTCAGGCAATTGCACGATTTTGAGCTCAGGGTGGCTCTCTAAAATTAATTTTTAACACAATTATTTATAGTTTATACGATTGATGAATAGTTAAGGAGTAAAACTTGCTATTTGGGTTTGGTGCTGTGTCTGAGACTGAATGCCGGTAAATGGACAGACTAAAATTGAACATCTGTATCCATCCAGTGAAGCCTGCAGCTGAACCGCCAAAGCATCCAGTGAAGCCTGCAGGTGAACCACCGAAGCCTCCAGTGAAGCCTGCAGCAAAACCTGTGAAGAGTGCAGCCGAACCTGTGAAGCCTGCAGTCGAACCCCCGAACCCCTCCGAAGAACTGCCCGAGCCTTCCGACAAACTACCGGATTCTTCTGAAGAACAGCCCGAGGCCTCTGACGAATTACCGGACCCTTCCGATGTACTAGCCGAGTCGCCTGCAGCCGAACCCGCAAGGCCTCATGTGAAGCCTGTAGGTGAACATCCCAGGCCTCCAATGAAGCCTGTAGCCGAACCTCCAAGGCCTTCCGACGAGGAGCCCGAGCCCTCGGACGAACTGCCTGAGCCCTCCGACGAACTACCAGAGCCTTCCGACGAACTACCCGAGCCGCCTGCAGTCGAACCCGGAAGGCCTCCTTTGAAGCCTGCAGTACAACCCGGAAAGCCTCCTGTGAAGCCTGCAGCCGGTCCCGGAAGGCCTCCATTTAAGCCTGTAGCCGAAACTCCAAGGCCTTCTGACGAGGAGCCCGAGCCGTCGGACGAACTGCCCGAGCCCGCCGACGAACTACCAGAGCCTTCCGACGAACTGCCCAAGCCGCCTGCAGTCGAACCCGTAAGGCCTCCTGTGAAGCCTGGAGCAGAACCCAGAAAGCCTCCTGTGAAGCCTGCAGCCGAACCCGGAAGGTCTCCTGTGAAGCCTGCAGCCGAACCCGGAAGGCCTCCTGTGAAGCCTGCAGCCGAACCCGGAAGGCCTCCTGTGAAGCCTGTAGCCGAACCCGGAAGGCCTCCTGTGAAGCCTGCAGCCGAACCCGGAAGGCCTCCTGTGAAGCCTGCAGCTGAACCCGGAAGGCCCCTGGTGAAGCCTGCAGCTGAACCTGGAAGGCCCCCTGTGAAGCCTGCAGCCGAACCCGGAAAGCCTCCTGTGAAGCCAGCAGCTGAACCTGCAAAGCCTCCAGTTTGTGCCGAAAACTGTCCAAGTCACCCTAATAGCCAATGTCCTGGCCATAAGTAATGTGGATATGCATGCAGTTAGCTGTGCGGATTTAACCATTGGATGTCTAGTGTTTTTCCTGTATCGGCAAATAAATCTTGCACTTGCATGTCTATTTCCTCTTTTTATTCTTTTTTTAAGTGGGAAAACAAAGTTTTTTTTTTTTGGTATGTCTGTGTTCATTTGGCTGTTCTTTCACATAATGACTCATTGGAATCTAAGCATGAGATCTCACCCTCCTTCAAAAAACATGAGTGCACGCACAGCAGAGTCTGCAAAGTGTCACAAAATGAAAGACTGTGTTAAATTTCCTCATGTCTCAAAATGCATAACATTAGAGTGAGAATGAATGTAAACAATGTGTAGTGCTCTAGTTGTACCACCTGACTAATGCAGATTCATTTTGGCTTTGATGGTGTTGACATGGAAATGCATAAATCCGAGCCTGAATCCAAATGCGATGATTGGACAAATAATTCTTTTTTTGCTCCTGAGAACTCTACAGAAGATATGTGCATGTTTTAATATTTCGAAGACTTCTATTATTGATTGCAATAAGACATGAAGTTTCAACCGGTATTGCCAATTGACCAATAGTCTTCTGCATTCTTAATGTTCAATGTGTCAGGATATTGGGGAAGACATTGGAGACACTATAGGAGCTGAAGAGTCACGCTTTAAGGGGGCTTTCACACTGGCAGTTTAGTTCGGAACGGGGCACGGTTCGTGAGAAAAATCGTTAATGTGAACGCTGTCATCGGACCCAGGTACGCACTGGGGTGCCAAACCCGAGACTGCCTGGAAGAGGTGGTCTGAGTTCGGTTGCTCCCGAACCGTGCCGCGGTTCGCGTGAATGTGCAAGCAACACAAGACTCGGGTGCGCACTTGTTCAGGAAGTAAAGAAACCTGCGCATGCTTTTTAGCTTATTGTGATGTATTCAGTTAAAACACTTGTAAGGGATGATAGTGTTGATGATTTACTTTGGATACGAGCGAGTGTGAGCCTGCAGGGAATTCCTGCATTGCGCGTGGAATTAGAGCAACACATTTGGAAATCTACCGTCTCCTCAAAAGAGTCCATTTGTTAGCAGGAGAAGTCCACCTTATGTGACACACGCATAGTAAACCTGTATTGTTCAATCAACTGCTCATAATAGCAGCAAATTAATAAAAAACCCCACAATATTTAACCACGTTCTGCTTTCTATCATGCGACGCGCATGTTCGCAATGACGTAAGATGCAAGCAAACGCACCAGGGTTCGATGGAATCAAGTTGAGTGTGAAACCAGACCAACGCTGCAGGGGGGCACCGGAAACAACCGCGTTCGGGCTCGGACCGCAGCAAACGAGCCCAGTGTAAAAGCCCCCTAAGTCGCATATGCCGAGTTCACACAGAACAATTTTCATTCGCTGACAGGTTTTGGGAGATCGCCAACAAATGCCCAAAACCATAGGCAAATCGGTGCTCATTCACAAGAGTGACATTCATGTTAAATATCTGGGCCTGTCAGTGATTCAAAATCCTGCTGTGTGAATGTGTTCTGACTGAAAACTACAGGACAGCGGGATGTTTGGGGAAGAGTTATAGACCAGAATATCAGTATTTTCAGTATGTTCCATCACGCATTGTCACCTGATGGAGTTTTAGGACACCATTAGGTCACTTGATGGAGTTTTTTCGGTTCCTTGCCACTGTTGCCTTTGGCTTGCTCAGTTGGGGATAATCAAATTAATTAAACCAATCAGTAATACTCTTGATGGGCTCTACCAAACGTGGATGTTTTTCCACTAAGTAAGAAGAGAACATTGTTATTATGTTTTGATTGGTACTATGAAGCTGCCTTGATGCAGCCTATATTTTGGAAAGCGCTATATAAATATAATTGACTTGAATATTTTAACAAAAAGCACAAACATTTGCTTGAACAGCAGCACAGTGTAAAATGTATTCACCCCCAACTCTCTTTGCACAACCCTTGCTCCACTCTTCTCCTCAACCCTTAACTCCAGCATAATCTTTTTTATTTCTGCTTTTCACTGCAAATCAGCGTGCAGACAATTTGTATCGAAAATCTTCTTGCAGGCTATCATTTTTAATAACAATGTTTAATAACGATGTTCAATGCAGAGTTACGCCAGTCTCCAGTAGAGATTCATTTCTTGGAGAGTTTAGTCATAACTATGTTGTGGTAGAACTCCAACTTGTACCACGTGATCGCTGTACCACCTGACCACTGCAGATTCATTTGGCGTTGATAGTGTTGCCATAAAAACAATCAATCATCTCCAAATTACGGTTATTTTTACGACATCCAACCCTAATCCAACACACCTGAACAAGTTAATCAAGGTCTTCAAGAGTAGGCTATATTGGGAAGCTGCAGACAGGTGATTTTTATTAGAGTTGGAATTACCCAGAACTCCAATTGGATCTTTAAAAACGCATTTTCAAAAAGTGCTTCAACTCTTTTGATGGTGTTTGTTGTGGAACTCAGACGGTACTTTTATGCAGCAACAGGGTTTTCCTTTGTAATTTTGTGGTCCTCGCAGTCTGCCTCTGCTGATTCACTAATTCAGTGCATCTTCCAGCAGAGTTAATTGTGAGATCGCAGGTCGAGAGGATGACAGCTCAAGTGTACTGCTTGTTTAGTGTGGTTTTATTGTGTCTGTCTGCTTGTTTGAGCTCAACACACGCTGGAGTCCTAGGTGAGAAGTTCTTTTAGATTCATTACGGAGCCCGAAGAAGTGCATAAATAAAGCGCCTTACAAAATTTGGTTTTAGATGCATCCGCTTATGAAAATACAGCAAAAGTCAAGTGGAAGTTCAACTTTGTATGTTAGTTTAGTTTTAATAATAAGCAAAGTTTAAATATGAAAACTGTCTAAATGCATTTTTCGTTGTAAAAACCCATATAATCACTAATATAGGCATTTTTGTTTTCTGTAAAACGAGAACTTTAGTTTTAATGTGGCTACAAAATTCTTACCAGAGTTTAACTTTTGCCTAAAGTTTATTTTTTATTTGTTTTAAGAAATTCATAACCCTACAATATAACATGGGGAGCTAATTTTATCCGATAGATAGATAGATAGATAGATAGATAGATAGATAGATAGATAGATAGATAGATAGATAGATAGATAGATAGATAGATAGATAGATAGATAGATAGATAGATAGATAGATATATGTGTGTGAGAATTAGTGCGTCTCTATATTTGTTTTGTTTTCTGTTGAAAAGCCTATTAAAATGCCTAAATGAAATGAGGCTGGTCATGGGGATGGCATAATTTTTGAAGATGTACACCAGTTAAATTGTATACAACATATTAACTGATTACCATGTTTTCTGTGAGCATTGCACTATTATTAACTCCACTATAGTGGGGTAGGTTGCAGCCGCACTCTCGATCTTTGAAACCGATTAACGCACTTTAGCGAAAAATTGAAGATTTCAAAGCCACTTTGAATTAAAGCAGATTAATGTGTGAATATTATAAAGTTTGAGACTCATTGCAAAACCCCTGATTTGCAAACGATTACAGCACTTCCTGGTCTCCCCTAATGATCCTCTTGAATCCTCTTCTGTAGTGTCCGGTCAGTGTCCGGCGACGCTGACGGTTGTGCCGTCCCGTCGAGGATGCACTTCTGATAGAGACTGTTCTGGAGGGCACAAATGCTGTCCATTTCACTGTGGGCGCTCGTGTGTGCCGCCTGTTTTCAGTGAGTTTTAATTAATGGATGCTATACGTCTTCCAAAAAAAAAAAAAAAATGTTTCTCTCAAATCACTAGCTAATTTGCTTCACAAATAATTACAAAGAAACCTAGATTATAGACTGAATATTTCGGTAAATTCTCCTACAGTCGGCTTATGATTTTTTTTTTTTTTTTTTTTCATACAGTCAATGAAACATTCCGTATTCAGTTCTGTGGCTTTTCTGTCTTGTGTCTCTATAACAGCAAAGCCAGGAGAGTGTCCAAGCAAAAATTTTGGAGCAGGAACGTGTGCCAAGTTGTGCAACTATGACAGTGACTGTCCAAACAATGAGAAATGCTGCAGCAATGGATGTGGACATCAGTGTATGGCTCCATTTGCAGGTATTAATTAGTGTTTGGGTAAGCTTCCTCATTTCAGTTTGTCATGTTCTATTATTAATTGTTCTCAATGTAAAAAGTGTTCAGGCAATTGCACGATTTTGAGCTCAGGGTGGCTCTCTAAAATTAATTTTTAACACAATTATTTATAGTTTATACGATTGATGAATAGTTAAGGAGTAAAACTTGCTATTTGGGTTTGGTGCTGTGTCTGAGACTGAATGCCGGTAAATGGACAGACTAAAATTGAACATCTGTATCCATCCAGTGAAGCCTGCAGCTGAACCGCCAAAGCATCCAGTGAAGCCTGCAGGTGAACCACCGAAGCCTCCAGTGAAGCCTGCAGCAAAACCTGTGAAGCCTGCAGCCGAACCTGTGAAGCCTGCAGTCGAACCCCCGAACCCCTCCGAAGAACTGCCCGAGCCTTCCGACAAACTACCGGATTCTTCTGAAGAACAGCCCGAGGCCTCTGACGAATTACCGGACCCTTCCGATGTACTAGCCGAGTCGCCTGCAGCCGAACCCGCAAGGCCTCATGTGAAGCCTGTAGGTGAACATCCCAGGCCTCCAATGAAGCCTGTAGCCGAACCTCCAAGGCCTTCCGACGAGGAGCCCGAGCCCTCGGACGAACTGCCTGAGCCCTCCGACGAACTACCAGAGCCTTCCGACGAACTACCCGAGCCGCCTGCAGTCGAACCCGGAAGGCCTCCTTTGAAGCCTGCAGTACAACCCGGAAAGCCTCCTGTGAAGCCTGCAGCCGGTCCCGTAAGGCCTCCATTTAAGCCTGTAGCCGAAACTCCAAGGCCTTCTGACGAGGAGCCCGAGCCGTCGGACGAACTGCCCGAGCCCGCCGACGAACTACCAGAGCCTTCCGACGAACTGCCCAAGCCGCCTGCAGTCGAACCCGTAAGGCCTCCTGTGAAGCCTGGAGCAGAACCCAGAAAGCCTCCTGTGAAGCCTGCAGCCGAACCCGGAAGGTCTCCTGTGAAGCCTGCAGCCGAACCCGGAAGGCCTCCTGTGAAGCCTGCAGCCGAACCCGGAAGGCCTCCTGTGAAGCCTGCAGCCGAACCCGGAAGGCCTCCTGTGAAGCCTGTAGCCGAACCCGGAAGGCCTCCTGTGAAGCCTGCAGCTGAACCCGGAAGGCCCCTGGTGAAGCCTGCAGCTGAACCTGGAAGGCCCCCTGTGAAGCCTGCAGCCGAACCCGGAAAGCCTCCTGTGAAGCCAGCAGCTGAACCTGCAAAGCCTCCAGTTTGTGCCGAAAACTGTCCAAGTCACCCTAATAGCCAATGTCCTGGCCATAAGTAATGTGGATATGCATGCAGTTAGCTGTGCGGATTTAACCATTGGATGTCTAGTGTTTTTCCTGTATCGGCAAATAAATCTTGCACTTGCATGTCTATTTCCTCTTTTTATTCTTTTTTTAAGTGGGAAAACAAAGTTTTTTTTTTTTGGTATGTCTGTGTTCATTTGGCTGTTCTTTCACATAATGACTCATTGGAATCTAAGCATGAGATCTCACCCTCCTTCAAAAAACATGAGTGCACGCACAGCAGAGTCTGCAAAGTGTCACAAAATGAAAGACTGTGTTAAATTTCCTCATGTCTCAAAATGCATAACATTAGAGTGAGAATGAATGTAAACAATGTGTAGTGCTCTAGTTGTACCACCTGACTAATGCAGATTCATTTTGGCTTTGATGGTGTTGACATGGAAATGCATAAATCCGAGCCTGAATCCAAATGCGATGATTGGACAAATAATTCTTTTTTTGCTCCTGAGAACTCTACAGAAGATATGTGCATGTTTTAATATTTCGAAGACTTCTATTATTGATTGCAATAAGACATGAAGTTTCAACCGGTATTGCCAATTGACCAATAGTCTTCTGCATTCTTAATGTTCAATGTGTCAGGATATTGGGGAAGACATTGGAGACACTATAGGAGCTGAAGAGTCACGCTTTAAGGGGGCTTTCACACTGGCAGTTTAGTTCGGAACGGGGCACGGTTCGTGAGAAAAATCGTTAATGTGAACGCTGTCATCGGACCCAGGTACGCACTGGGGTGCCAAACCCGAGACTGCCTGGAAGAGGTGGTCTGAGTTCGGTTGCTCCCGAACCGTGCCGCGGTTCGCGTGAATGTGCAAGCAACACAAGACTCGGGTGCGCACTTGTTCAGGAAGTAAAGAAACCTGCGCATGCTTTTTAGCTTATTGTGATGTATTCAGTTAAAACACTTGTAAGGGATGATAGTGTTGATGATTTACTTTGGATACGAGCGAGTGTGAGCCTGCAGGGAATTCCTGCATTGCGCGTGGAATTAGAGCAACACATTTGGAAATCTACCGTCTCCTCAAAAGAGTCCATTTGTTAGCAGGAGAAGTCCACCTTATGTGACACACGCATAGTAAACCTGTATTGTTCAATCAACTGCTCATAATAGCAGCAAATTAATAAAAAACCCCACAATATTTAACCACGTTCTGCTTTCTATCATGCGACGCGCATGTTCGCAATGACGTAAGATGCAAGCAAACGCACCAGGGTTCGATGGAATCAAGTTGAGTGTGAAACCAGACCAACGCTGCAGGGGGGCACCGGAAACAACCGCGTTCGGGCTCGGACCGCAGCAAACGAGCCCAGTGTAAAAGCCCCCTAAGTCGCATATGCCGAGTTCACACAGAACAATTTTCATTCGCTGACAGGTTTTGGGAGATCGCCAACAAATGCCCAAAACCATAGGCAAATCGGTGCTCATTCACAAGAGTGACATTCATGTTAAATATCTGGGCCTGTCAGTGATTCAAAATCCTGCTGTGTGAATGTGTTCTGACTGAAAACTACAGGACAGCGGGATGTTTGGGGAAGAGTTATAGACCAGAATATCAGTATTTTCAGTATGTTCCATCACGCATTGTCACCTGATGGAGTTTTAGGACACCATTAGGTCACTTGATGGAGTTTTTTCGGTTCCTTGCCACTGTTGCCTTTGGCTTGCTCAGTTGGGGATAATCAAATTAATTAAACCAATCAGTAATACTCTTGATGGGCTCTACCAAACGTGGATGTTTTTCCACTAAGTAAGAAGAGAACATTGTTATTATGTTTTGATTGGTACTATGAAGCTGCCTTGATGCAGCCTATATTTTGGAAAGCGCTATATAAATATAATTGACTTGAATATTTTAACAAAAAGCACAAACATTTGCTTGAACAGCAGCACAGTGTAAAATGTATTCACCCCCAACTCTCTTTGCACAACCCTTGCTCCACTCTTCTCCTCAACCCTTAACTCCAGCATAATCTTTTTTATTTCTGCTTTTCACTGCAAATCAGCGTGCAGACAATTTGTATCGAAAATCTTCTTGCAGGCTATCATTTTTAATAACAATGTTTAATAACGATGTTCAATGCAGAGTTACGCCAGTCTCCAGTAGAGATTCATTTCTTGGAGAGTTTAGTCATAACTATGTTGTGGTAGAACTCCAACTTGTACCACGTGATCGCTGTACCACCTGACCACTGCAGATTCATTTGGCGTTGATAGTGTTGCCATAAAAACAATCAATCATCTCCAAATTACGGTTATTTTTACGACATCCAACCCTAATCCAACACACCTGAACAAGTTAATCAAGGTCTTCAAGAGTAGGCTATATTGGGAAGCTGCAGACAGGTGATTTTTATTAGAGTTGGAATTACCCAGAACTCCAATTGGATCTTTAAAAACGCATTTTCAAAAAGTGCTTCAACTCTTTTGATGGTGTTTGTTGTGGAACTCAGACGGTACTTTTATGCAGCAACAGGGTTTTCCTTTGTAATTTTGTGGTCCTCGCAGTCTGCCTCTGCTGATTCACTAATTCAGTGCATCTTCCAGCAGAGTTAATTGTGAGATCGCAGGTCGAGAGGATGACAGCTCAAGTGTACTGCTTGTTTAGTGTGGTTTTATTGTGTCTGTCTGCTTGTTTGAGCTCAACACACGCTGGAGTCCTAGGTGAGAAGTTCTTTTAGATTCATTACGGAGCCCGAAGAAGTGCATAAATAAAGCGCCTTACAAAATTTGGTTTTAGATGCATCCGCTTATGAAAATACAGCAAAAGTCAAGTGGAAGTTCAACTTTGTATGTTAGTTTAGTTTTAATAATAAGCAAAGTTTAAATATGAAAACTGTCTAAATGCATTTTTCGTTGTAAAAACCCATATAATCACTAATATAGGCATTTTTGTTTTCTGTAAAACGAGAACTTTAGTTTTAATGTGGCTACAAAATTCTTACCAGAGTTTAACTTTTGCCTAAAGTTTATTTTTTATTTGTTTTAAGAAATTCATAACCCTACAATATAACATGGGGAGCTAATTTTATCCGATAGATAGATAGATAGATAGATAGATAGATAGATAGATAGATAGATAGATAGATAGATAGATAGATGTGTGTGAGAATTAGTGCGTCTCTATATTTGTTTTGTTTTCTGTTGAAAAGCCTATTAAAATGCCTAAATGAAATGAGGCTGGTCATGGGGATGGCATAATTTTTGAAGATGTACACCAGTTAAATTGTATACAACATATTAACTGATTACCATGTTTTCTGTGAGCATTGCACTATTATTAACTCCACTATAGTGGGGTAGGTTGCAGCCGCACTCTCGATCTTTGAAACCGATTAACGCACTTTAGCGAAAAATTGAAGATTTCAAAGCCACTTTGAATTAAAGCAGATTAATGTGTGAATATTATAAAGTTTGAGACTCATTGCAAAACCCCTGATTTGCAAACGATTACAGCACTTCCTGGTCTCCCCTAATGATCCTCTTGAATCCTCTTCTGTAGTGTCCGGTCAGTGTCCGGCGACGCTGACGGTTGTGCCGTCCCGTCGAGGATGCACTTCTGATAGAGACTGTTCTGGAGGGCACAAATGCTGTCCATTTCACTGTGGGCGCTCGTGTGTGCCGCCTGTTTTCAGTGAGTTTTAATTAATGGATGCTATACGTCTTCCAAAAAAAAAAAAAAAAAAATGTTTCTCTCAAATCACTAGCTAATTTGCTTCACAAATAATTACAAAGAAACCTAGATTATAGACTGAATATTTCGGTAAATTCTCCTACAGTCGGCTTATGATTTTTTTTTTTTTTTTTTTTCATACAGTCAATGAAACATTCCGTATTCAGTTCTGTGGCTTTTCTGTCTTGTGTCTCTATAACAGCAAAGCCAGGAGAGTGTCCAAGCAAAAATTTTGGAGCAGGAACGTGTGCCAAGTTGTGCAACTATGACAGTGACTGTCCAAACAATGAGAAATGCTGCAGCAATGGATGTGGACATCAGTGTATGGCTCCATTTGCAGGTATTAATTAGTGTTTGGGTAAGCTTCCTCATTTCAGTTTGTCATGTTCTATTATTAATTGTTCTCAATGTAAAAAGTGTTCAGGCAATTGCACGATTTTGAGCTCAGGGTGGCTCTCTAAAATTAATTTTTAACACAATTATTTATAGTTTATACGATTGATGAATAGTTAAGGAGTAAAACTTGCTATTTGGGTTTGGTGCTGTGTCTGAGACTGAATGCCGGTAAATGGACAGACTAAAATTGAACATCTGTATCCATCCAGTGAAGCCTGCAGCTGAACCGCCAAAGCATCCAGTGAAGCCTGCAGGTGAACCACCGAAGCCTCCAGTGAAGCCTGCAGCAAAACCTGTGAAGCCTGCAGCCGAACCTGTGAAGCCTGCAGTCGAACCCCCGAACCCCTCCGAAGAACTGCCCGAGCCTTCCGACAAACTACCGGATTCTTCTGAAGAACAGCCCGAGGCCTCTGACGAATTACCGGACCCTTCCGATGTACTAGCCGAGTCGCCTGCAGCCGAACCCGCAAGGCCTCATGTGAAGCCTGTAGGTGAACATCCCAGGCCTCCAATGAAGCCTGTAGCCGAACCTCCAAGGCCTTCCGACGAGGAGCCCGAGCCCTCGGACGAACTGCCTGAGCCCTCCGACGAACTACCAGAGCCTTCCGACGAACTACCCGAGCCGCCTGCAGTCGAACCCGGAAGGCCTCCTTTGAAGCCTGCAGTACAACCCGGAAAGCCTCCTGTGAAGCCTGCAGCCGGTCCCGGAAGGCCTCCATTTAAGCCTGTAGCCGAAACTCCAAGGCCTTCTGACGAGGAGCCCGAGCCGTCGGACGAACTGCCCGAGCCCGCCGACGAACTACCAGAGCCTTCCGACGAACTGCCCAAGCCGCCTGCAGTCGAACCCGTAAGGCCTCCTGTGAAGCCTGGAGCAGAACCCAGAAAGCCTCCTGTGAAGCCTGCAGCCGAACCCGGAAGGTCTCCTGTGAAGCCTGCAGCCGAACCCGGAAGGCCTCCTGTGAAGCCTGCAGCCGAACCCGGAAGGCCTCCTGTGAAGCCTGCAGCCGAACCCGGAAGGCCTCCTGTGAAGCCTGTAGCCGAACCCGGAAGGCCTCCTGTGAAGCCTGCAGCTGAACCCGGAAGGCCCCTGGTGAAGCCTGCAGCTGAACCTGGAAGGCCCCCTGTGAAGCCTGCAGCCGAACCCGGAAAGCCTCCTGTGAAGCCAGCAGCTGAACCTGCAAAGCCTCCAGTTTGTGCCGAAAACTGTCCAAGTCACCCTAATAGCCAATGTCCTGGCCATAAGTAATGTGGATATGCATGCAGTTAGCTGTGCGGATTTAACCATTGGATGTCTAGTGTTTTTCCTGTATCGGCAAATAAATCTTGCACTTGCATGTCTATTTCCTCTTTTTATTCTTTTTTTAAGTGGGAAAACAAAGTTTTTTTTTTTTGGTATGTCTGTGTTCATTTGGCTGTTCTTTCACATAATGACTCATTGGAATCTAAGCATGAGATCTCACCCTCCTTCAAAAAACATGAGTGCACGCACAGCAGAGTCTGCAAAGTGTCACAAAATGAAAGACTGTGTTAAATTTCCTCATGTCTCAAAATGCATAACATTAGAGTGAGAATGAATGTAAACAATGTGTAGTGCTCTAGTTGTACCACCTGACTAATGCAGATTCATTTTGGCTTTGATGGTGTTGACATGGAAATGCATAAATCCGAGCCTGAATCCAAATGCGATGATTGGACAAATAATTCTTTTTTTGCTCCTGAGAACTCTACAGAAGATATGTGCATGTTTTAATATTTCGAAGACTTCTATTATTGATTGCAATTAGACATGAAGTTTCAACCGGTATTGCCAATTGACCAATAGTCTTCTGCATTCTTAATGTTCAATGTGTCAGGATATTGGGGAAGACATTGGAGACACTATAGGAGCTGAAGAGTCACGCTTTAAGGGGGCTTTCACACTGGCAGTTTAGTTCGGAACGGGGCACGGTTCGTGAGAAAAATCGTTAATGTGAACGCTGTCATCGGACCCAGGTACGCACTGGGGTGCCAAACCCGAGACTGCCTGGAAGAGGTGGTCTGAGTTCGGTTGCTCCCGAACCGTGCCGCGGTTCGCGTGAATGTGCAAGCAACACAAGACTCGGGTGCGCACTTGTTCAGGAAGTAAAGAAACCTGCGCATGCTTTTTAGCTTATTGTGATGTATTCAGTTAAAACACTTGTAAGGGATGATAGTGTTGATGATTTACTTTGGATACGAGCGAGTGTGAGCCTGCAGGGAATTCCTGCATTGCGCGTGGAATTAGAGCAACACATTTGGAAATCTACCGTCTCCTCAAAAGAGTCCATTTGTTAGCAGGAGAAGTCCACCTTATGTGACACACGCATAGTAAACCTGTATTGTTCAATCAACTGCTCATAATAGCAGCAAATTAATAAAAAAACCCACAATATTTAACCACGTTCTGCTTTCTATCATGCGACGCGCATGTTCGCAATGACGTAAGATGCAAGCAAACGCACCAGGGTTCGATGGAATCAAGTTGAGTGTGAAACCAGACCAACGCTGCAGGGGGGCACCGGAAACAACCGCGTTCGGGCTCGGACCGCAGCAAACGAGCCCAGTGTAAAAGCCCCCTAAGTCGCATATGCCGAGTTCACACAGAACAATTTTCATTCGCTGACAGGTTTTGGGAGATCCCCAACAAATGCCCAAAACCATAGGCAAATCGGTGCTCATTCACAAGAGTGACATTCATGTTAAATATCTGGGCCTGTCAGTGATTCAAAATCCTGCTGTGTGAATGTGTTCTGACTGAAAACTACAGGACAGCGGGATGTTTGGGGAAGAGTTATAGACCAGAATATCAGTATTTTCAGTATGTTCCATCACGCATTGTCACCTGATGGAGTTTTAGGACACCATTAGGTCACTTGATGGAGTTTTTTCGGTTCCTTGCCACTGTTGCCTTTGGCTTGCTCAGTTGGGGATAATCAAATTAATTAAACCAATCAGTAATACTCTTGATGGGCTCTACCAAACGTGGATGTTTTTCCACTAAGTAAGAAGAGAACATTGTTATTATGTTTTGATTGGTACTATGAAGCTGCCTTGATGCAGCCTATATTTTGGAAAGCGCTATATAAATATAATTGACTTGAATATTTTAACAAAAAGCACAAACATTTGCTTGAACAGCAGCACAGTGTAAAATGTATTCACCCCCAACTCTCTTTGCACAACCCTTGCTCCACTCTTCTCCTCAACCCTTAACTCCAGCATAATCTTTTTTATTTCTGCTTTTCACTGCAAATCAGCGTGCAGACAATTTGTATCGAAAATCTTCTTGCAGGCTATCATTTTTAATAACAATGTTTAATAACGATGTTCAATGCAGAGTTACGCCAGTCTCCAGTAGAGATTCATTTCTTGGAGAGTTTAGTCATAACTATGTTGTGGTAGAACTCCAACTTGTACCACGTGATCGCTGTACCACCTGACCACTGCAGATTCATTTGGCGTTGATAGTGTTGCCATAAAAACAATCAATCATCTCCAAATTACGGTTATTTTTACGACATCCAACCCTAATCCAACACACCTGAACAAGTTAATCAAGGTCTTCAAGAGTAGGCTATATTGGGAAGCTGCAGACAGGTGATTTTTATTAGAGTTGGAATTACCCAGAACTCCAATTGGATCTTTAAAAACGCATTTTCAAAAAGTGCTTCAACTCTTTTGATGGTGTTTGTTGTGGAACTCAGACGGTACTTTTATGCAGCAACAGGGTTTTCCTTTGTAATTTTGTGGTCCTCGCAGTCTGCCTCTGCTGATTCACTAATTCAGTGCATCTTCCAGCAGAGTTAATTGTGAGATCGCAGGTCGAGAGGATGACAGCTCAAGTGTACTGCTTGTTTAGTGTGGTTTTATTGTGTCTGTCTGCTTGTTTGAGCTCAACACACGCTGGAGTCCTAGGTGAGAAGTTCTTTTAGATTCATTACGGAGCCCGAAGAAGTGCATAAATAAAGCGCCTTACAAAATTTGGTTTTAGATGCATCCGCTTATGAAAATACAGCAAAAGTCAAGTGGAAGTTCAACTTTGTATGTTAGTTTAGTTTTAATAATAAGCAAAGTTTAAATATGAAAACTGTCTAAATGCATTTTTCGTTGTAAAAACCCATATAATCACTAATATAGGCATTTTTGTTTTCTGTAAAACGAGAACTTTAGTTTTAATGTGGCTACAAAATTCTTACCAGAGTTTAACTTTTGCCTAAAGTTTATTTTTTATTTGTTTTAAGAAATTCATAACCCTACAATATAACATGGGGAGCTAATTTTATCCGATAGATAGATAGATAGATAGATAGATAGATAGATAGATAGATAGATAGATAGATAGATAGATAGATAGATATATGTGTGTGAGAATTAGTGCGTCTCTATATTTGTTTTGTTTTCTGTTGAAAAGCCTATTAAAATGCCTAAATGAAATGAGGCTGGTCATGGGGATGGCATAATTTTTGAAGATGTACACCAGTTAAATTGTATACAACATATTAACTGATTACCATGTTTTCTGTGAGCATTGCACTATTATTAACTCCACTATAGTGGGGTAGGTTGCAGCCGCACTCTCGATCTTTGAAACCGATTAACGCACTTTAGCGAAAAATTGAAGATTTCAAAGCCACTTTGAATTAAAGCAGATTAATGTGTGAATATTATAAAGTTTGAGACTCATTGCAAAACCCCTGATTTGCAAACGATTACAGCACTTCCTGGTCTCCCCTAATGATCCTCTTGAATCCTCTTCTGTAGTGTCCGGTCAGTGTCCGGCGACGCTGACGGTTGTGCCGTCCCGTCGAGGATGCACTTCTGATAGAGACTGTTCTGGAGGGCACAAATGCTGTCCATTTCACTGTGGGCGCTCGTGTGTGCCGCCTGTTTTCAGTGAGTTTTAATTAATGGATGCTATACGTCTTCCAAAAAAAAAAAAAAAATGTTTCTCTCAAATCACTAGCTAATTTGCTTCACAAATAATTACAAAGAAACCTAGATTATAGACTGAATATTTCGGTAAATTCTCCTACAGTCGGCTTATGATTTTTTTTTTTTTTTTTTTTCATACAGTCAATGAAACATTCCGTATTCAGTTCTGTGGCTTTTCTGTCTTGTGTCTCTATAACAGCAAAGCCAGGAGAGTGTCCAAGCAAAAATTTTGGAGCAGGAACGTGTGCCAAGTTGTGCAACTATGACAGTGACTGTCCAAACAATGAGAAATGCTGCAGCAATGGATGTGGACATCAGTGTATGGCTCCATTTGCAGGTATTAATTAGTGTTTGGGTAAGCTTCCTCATTTCAGTTTGTCATGTTCTATTATTAATTGTTCTCAATGTAAAAAGTGTTCAGGCAATTGCACGATTTTGAGCTCAGGGTGGCTCTCTAAAATTAATTTTTAACACAATTATTTATAGTTTATACGATTGATGAATAGTTAAGGAGTAAAACTTGCTATTTGGGTTTGGTGCTGTGTCTGAGACTGAATGCCGGTAAATGGACAGACTAAAATTGAACATCTGTATCCATCCAGTGAAGCCTGCAGCTGAACCGCCAAAGCATCCAGTGAAGCCTGCAGGTGAACCACCGAAGCCTCCAGTGAAGCCTGCAGCAAAACCTGTGAAGAGTGCAGCCGAACCTGTGAAGCCTGCAGTCGAACCCCCGAACCCCTCCGAAGAACTGCCCGAGCCTTCCGACAAACTACCGGATTCTTCTGAAGAACAGCCCGAGGCCTCTGACGAATTACCGGACCCTTCCGATGTACTAGCCGAGTCGCCTGCAGCCGAACCCGCAAGGCCTCATGTGAAGCCTGTAGGTGAACATCCCAGGCCTCCAATGAAGCCTGTAGCCGAACCTCCAAGGCCTTCCGACGAGGAGCCCGAGCCCTCGGACGAACTGCCTGAGCCCTCCGACGAACTACCAGAGCCTTCCGACGAACTACCCGAGCCGCCTGCAGTCGAACCCGGAAGGCCTCCTTTGAAGCCTCCTGTGAAGCCTCCTGTGAAGCCTGCAGCCGGTCCCGGAAGGCCTCCATTTAAGCCTGTAGCCGAAACTCCAAGGCCTTCTGACGAGGAGCCCGAGCCGTCGGACGAACTGCCCGAGCCCGCCGACGAACTACCAGAGCCTTCCGACGAACTGCCCAAGCCGCCTGCAGTCGAACCCGTAAGGCCTCCTGTGAAGCCTGGAGCAGAACCCAGAAAGCCTCCTGTGAAGCCTGCAGCCGAACCCGGAAGGTCTCCTGTGAAGCCTGCAGCCGAACCCGGAAGGCCTCCTGTGAAGCCTGCAGCCGAACCCGGAAGGCCTCCTGTGAAGCCTGTAGCCGAACCCGGAAGGCCTCCTGTGAAGCCTGCAGCCGAACCCGGAAGGCCTCCTGTGAAGCCTGCAGCTGAACCCGGAAGGCCCCTGGTGAAGCCTGCAGCTGAACCTGGAAGGCCCCCTGTGAAGCCTGCAGCCGAACCCGGAAAGCCTCCTGTGAAGCCAGCAGCTGAACCTGCAAAGCCTCCAGTTTGTGCCGAAAACTGTCCAAGTCACCCTAATAGCCAATGTCCTGGCCATAAGTAATGTGGATATGCATGCAGTTAGCTGTGCGGATTTAACCATTGGATGTCTAGTGTTTTTCCTGTATCGGCAAATAAATCTTGCACTTGCATGTCTATTTCCTCTTTTTATTCTTTTTTTAAGTGGGAAAACAAAGTTTTTTTTTTTTGGTATGTCTGTGTTCATTTGGCTGTTCTTTCACATAATGACTCATTGGAATCTAAGCATGAGATCTCACCCTCCTTCAAAAAACATGAGTGCACGCACAGCAGAGTCTGCAAAGTGTCACAAAATGAAAGACTGTGTTAAATTTCCTCATGTCTCAAAATGCATAACATTAGAGTGAGAATGAATGTAAACAATGTGTAGTGCTCTAGTTGTACCACCTGACTAATGCAGATTCATTTTGGCTTTGATGGTGTTGACATGGAAATGCATAAATCCGAGCCTGAATCCAAATGCGATGATTGGACAAATAATTCTTTTTTTGCTCCTGAGAACTCTACAGAAGATATGTGCATGTTTTAAAGGAATACTCCACCAGTTTTCATATTAAACTATGTTATTCCCTTAACTAAGACGAGTTGATGCATACCTCTCCCGTCTCAGTGCGTGCACTCTATCGCTCTGTATTGCCGCAAAACTGTGTTAGCACTTAGCTTAGCCCAGTGCATTAAATATGGGCCCAAAAGAGAAGCGACCAAACACTGCCTCGTTTTTCCTATTTAAACACAGTTACTCGATTAGTGTAACTCGACCTGGGCTGGTGACACAAAATAAAGCGTTGTGTTTTTCTAAGCGTTTAAAATTAATGACTATATTGTATGGCGGAATACCATGAAAATTGCTTTAGAGCACTTCGACTTGGCGCAATAATACCTTTACTCGTGAAAAGTCCTCTTACCGGCTCGCACTTTTCGCATGTCACGTTGGTTGTATTGACCTATGGTATTGACGGAAATAAGAGGGAGGGGGAGAGGAAGCGCGAGCCGGTAGGAGGACTTTTCACGAGTAAAGGTATTATTGCGCCAAGTCGAAGTGCTCTAAAGCAATTTTCATGGTATTCCGCCATACAATATAGTCTTTAATTTTAAACGCTTAGAAAAACACAACGCTTTATTTTGTGTCACCAGCCCAGGTCGAGTTACACTAATCAAGTAACTGTGTTTAAATAGGGAAAACGAGGAAGTGTTTGGTCGCTTCTCTTTTGGGCCCATATTTAATGCACTGGGCTAAGCTAAGTGCTAACACAGTTTTGCGGCAATACAGAGCGATAGAGTGCACGCACTGAGACGGGAGAGGTATGCATCAACTCGTCTTAGTTAAGGGAATAACATAGTTTAATATGAAAACTGGTGGAGTATTCCTTTAATATTTCGAAGACTTCTATTATTGATTGCAATAAGACATGAAGTTTCAACCGGTATTGCCAATTGACCAATAGTCTTCTGCATTCTTAATGTTCAATGTGTCAGGATATTGGGGAAGACATTGGAGACACTATAGGAGCTGAAGAGTCACGCTTTAAGGGGGCTTTCACACTGGCAGTTTAGTTCGGAACGGGGCACGGTTCGTGAGAAAAATCGTTAATGTGAACGCTGTCATCGGACCCAGGTACGCACTGGGGTGCCAAACCCGAGACTGCCTGGAAGAGGTGGTCTGAGTTCGGTTGCTCCCGAACCGTGCCGCGGTTCGCGTGAATGTGCAAGCAACACAAGACTCGGGTGCGCACTTGTTCAGGAAGTAAAGAAACCTGCGCATGCTTTTTAGCTTATTGTGATGTATTCAGTTAAAACACTTGTAAGGGATGATAGTGTTGATGATTTACTTTGGATACGAGCGAGTGTGAGCCTGCAGGGAATTCCTGCATTGCGCGTGGAATTAGAGCAACACATTTGGAAATCTACCGTCTCCTCAAAAGAGTCCATTTGTTAGCAGGAGAAGTCCACCTTATGTGACACACGCATAGTAAACCTGTATTGTTCAATCAACTGCTCATAATAGCAGCAAATTAATAAAAAACCCCACAATATTTAACCACGTTCTGCTTTCTATCATGCGACGCGCATGTTCGCAATGACGTAAGATGCAAGCAAACGCACCAGGGTTCGATGGAATCAAGTTGAGTGTGAAACCAGACCAACGCTGCAGGGGGGCACCGGAAACAACCGCGTTCGGACTCGGACCGCAGCAAACGAGCCCAGTGTAAAAGCCCCCTAAGTCGCATATGCCGAGTTCACACAGAACAATTTTCATTCGCTGACAGGTTTTGGGAGATCGCCAACAAATGCCCAAAACCATAGGCAAATCGGTGCTCATTCACAAGAGTGACATTCATGTTAAATATCTGGGCCTGTCAGTGATTCAAAATCCTGCTGTGTGAATGTGTTCTGACTGAAAACTACAGGACAGCGGGATGTTTGGGGAAGAGTTATAGACCAGAATATCAGTATTTTCAGTATGTTCCATCACGCATTGTCACCTGATGGAGTTTTAGGACACCATTAGGTCACTTGATGGAGTTTTTTCGGTTCCTTGCCACTGTTGCCTTTGGCTTGCTCAGTTGGGGATAATCAAATTAATTAAACCAATCAGTAATACTCTTGATGGGCTCTACCAAACGTGGATGTTTTTCCACTAAGTAAGAAGAGAACATTGTTATTATGTTTTGATTGGTACTATGAAGCTGCCTTGATGCAGCCTATATTTTGGAAAGCGCTATATAAATATAATTGACTTGAATATTTTAACAAAAAGCACAAACATTTGCTTGAACAGCAGCACAGTGTAAAATGTATTCACCCCCAACTCTCTTTGCACAACCCTTGCTCCACTCTTCTCCTCAACCCTTAACTCCAGCATAATCTTTTTTATTTCTGCTTTTCACTGCAAATCAGCGTGCAGACAATTTGTATCGAAAATCTTCTTGCAGGCTATCATTTTTAATAACAATGTTTAATAACGATGTTCAATGCAGAGTTACGCCAGTCTCCAGTAGAGATTCATTTCTTGGAGAGTTTAGTCATAACTATGTTGTGGTAGAACTCCAACTTGTACCACGTGATCGCTGTACCACCTGACCACTGCAGATTCATTTGGCGTTGATAGTGTTGCCATAAAAACAATCAATCATCTCCAAATTACGGTTATTTTTACGACATCCAACCCTAATCCAACACACCTGAACAAGTTAATCAAGGTCTTCAAGAGTAGGCTATATTGGGAAGCTGCAGACAGGTGATTTTTATTAGAGTTGGAATTACCCAGAACTCCAATTGGATCTTTAAAAACGCATTTTCAAAAAGTGCTTCAACTCTTTTGATGGTGTTTGTTGTGGAACTCAGACGGTACTTTTATGCAGCAACAGGGTTTTCCTTTGTAATTTTGTGGTCCTCGCAGTCTGCCTCTGCTGATTCACTAATTCAGTGCATCTTCCAGCAGAGTTAATTGTGAGATCGCAGGTCGAGAGGATGACAGCTCAAGTGTACTGCTTGTTTAGTGTGGTTTTATTGTGTCTGTCTGCTTGTTTGAGCTCAACACACGCTGGAGTCCTAGGTGAGAAGTTCTTTTAGATTCATTACGGAGCCCGAAGAAGTGCATAAATAAAGCGCCTTACAAAATTTGGTTTTAGATGCATCCGCTTATGAAAATACAGCAAAAGTCAAGTGGAAGTTCAACTTTGTATGTTAGTTTAGTTTTAATAATAAGCAAAGTTTAAATATGAAAACTGTCTAAATGCATTTTTCGTTGTAAAAACCCATATAATCACTAATATAGGCATTTTTGTTTTCTGTAAAACGAGAACTTTAGTTTTAATGTGGCTACAAAATTCTTACCAGAGTTTAACTTTTGCCTAAAGTTTATTTTTTATTTGTTTTAAGAAATTCATAACCCTACAATATAACATGGGGAGCTAATTTTATCCGATAGATAGATAGATAGATAGATAGATAGATAGATAGATAGATAGATAGATAGATAGATAGATAGATAGATAGATGTGTGTGAGAATTAGTGCGTCTCTATATTTGTTTTGTTTTCTGTTGAAAAGCCTATTAAAATGCCTAAATGAAATGAGGCTGGTCATGGGGATGGCATAATTTTTGAAGATGTACACCAGTTAAATTGTATACAACATATTAACTGATTACCATGTTTTCTGTGAGCATTGCACTATTATTAACTCCACTATAGTGGGGTAGGTTGCAGCCGCACTCTCGATCTTTGAAACCGATTATCGCACTTTAGCGAAAAATTGAAGATTTCAAAGCCACTTTGAATTAAAGCAGATTAATGTGTGAATATTATAAAGTTTGAGACTCATTGCAAAACCCCTGATTTGCAAACGATTACAGCACTTCCTGGTCTCCCCTAATGATCCTCTTGAATCCTCTTCTGTAGTGTCCGGTCAGTGTCCGGCGACGCTGACGGTTGTGCCGTCCCGTCGAGGATGCACTTCTGATAGAGACTGTTCTGGAGGGCACAAATGCTGTCCATTTCACTGTGGGCGCTCGTGTGTGCCGCCTGTTTTCAGTGAGTTTTAATTAATGGATGCTATACGTCTTCCAAAAAAAAAAAAAAAATGTTTCTCTCAAATCACTAGCTAATTTGCTTCACAAATAATTACAAAGAAACCTAGATTATAGACTGAATATTTCGGTAAATTCTCCTACAGTCGGCTTATGATTTTTTTTTTTTTTTTTTCATACAGTCAATGAAACATTCCGTATTCAGTTCTGTGGCTTTTCTGTCTTGTGTCTCTATAACAGCAAAGCCAGGAGAGTGTCCAAGCAAAAATTTTGGAGCAGGAACGTGTGCCAAGTTGTGCAACTATGACAGTGACTGTCCAAACAATGAGAAATGCTGCAGCAATGGATGTGGACATCAGTGTATGGCTCCATTTGCAGGTATTAATTAGTGTTTGGGTAAGCTTCCTCATTTCAGTTTGTCATGTTCTATTATTAATTGTTCTCAATGTAAAAAGTGTTCAGGCAATTGCACGATTTTGAGCTCAGGGTGGCTCTCTAAAATTAATTTTTAACACAATTATTTATAGTTTATACGATTGATGAATAGTTAAGGAGTAAAACTTGCTATTTGGGTTTGGTGCTGTGTCTGAGACTGAATGCCGGTAAATGGACAGACTAAAATTGAACATCTGTATCCATCCAGTGAAGCCTGCAGCTGAACCGCCAAAGCATCCAGTGAAGCCTGCAGGTGAACCACCGAAGCCTCCAGTGAAGCCTGCAGCAAAACCTGTGAAGCCTGCAGCCGAACCTGTGAAGCCTGCAGTCGAACCCCCGAACCCCTCCGAAGAACTGCCCGAGCCTTCCGACAAACTACCGGATTCTTCTGAAGAACAGCCCGAGGCCTCTGACGAATTACCAGACCCTTCCGATGTACTAGCCGAGTCGCCTGCAGCCGAACCCGCAAGGCCTCATGTGAAGCCTGTAGGTGAACATCCCAGGCCTCCAATGAAGCCTGTAGCCGAACCTCCAAGGCCTTCCGACGAGGAGCCCGAGCCCTCGGACGAACTGCCTGAGCCCTCCGACGAACTACCAGAGCCTTCCGACGAACTACCCGAGCCGCCTGCAGTCGAACCCGGAAGGCCTCCTTTGAAGCCTGCAGTACAACCCGGAAAGCCTCCTGTGAAGCCTGCAGCCGGTCCCGGAAGGCCTCCATTTAAGCCTGTAGCCGAAACTCCAAGGCCTTCTGACGAGGAGCCCGAGCCGTCGGACGAACTGCCCGAGCCCGCCGACGAACTACCAGAGCCTTCCGACGAACTGCCCAAGCCGCCTGCAGTCGAACCCGTAAGGCCTCCTGTGAAGCCTGGAGCAGAACCCAGAAAGCCTCCTGTGAAGCCTGCAGCCGAACCCGGAAGGTCTCCTGTGAAGCCTGCAGCCGAACCCGGAAGGCCTCCTGTGAAGCCTGCAGCCGAACCCGGAAGGCCTCCTGTGAAGCCTGCAGCCGAACCCGGAAGGCCTCCTGTGAAGCCTGTAGCCGAACCCGGAAGGCCTCCTGTGAAGCCTGCAGCTGAACCCGGAAGGCCCCTGGTGAAGCCTGCAGCTGAACCTGGAAGGCCCCCTGTGAAGCCTGCAGCCGAACCTGGAAAGCCTCCTGTGAAGCCAGCAGCTGAACCTGCAAAGCCTCCAGTTTGTGCCGAAAACTGTCCAAGTCACCCTAATAGCCAATGTCCTGGCCATAAGTAATGTGGATATGCATGCAGTTAGCTGTGCGGATTTAACCATTGGATGTCTAGTGTTTTTCCTGTATCGGCAAATAAATCTTGCACTTGCATGTCTATTTCCTCTTTTTATTCTTTTTTTAAGTGGGAAAACAAAGTTTTTTTTTTTTGGTATGTCTGTGTTCATTTGGCTGTTCTTTCACATAATGACTCATTGGAATCTAAGCATGAGATCTCACCCTCCTTCAAAAAACATGAGTGCACGCACAGCAGAGTCTGCAAAGTGTCACAAAATGAAAGACTGTGTTAAATTTCCTCATGTCTCAAAATGCATAACATTAGAGTGAGAATGAATGTAAACAATGTGTAGTGCTCTAGTTGTACCACCTGACTAATGCAGATTCATTTTGGCTTTGATGGTGTTGACATGGAAATGCATAAATCCGAGCCTGAATCCAAATGCGATGATTGGACAAATAATTCTTTTTTTGCTCCTGAGAACTCTACAGAAGATATGTGCATGTTTTAATATTTCGAAGACTTCTATTATTGATTGCAATTAGACATGAAGTTTCAACCGGTATTGCCAATTGACCAATAGTCTTCTGCATTCTTAATGTTCAATGTGTCAGGATATTGGGGAAGACATTGGAGACACTATAGGAGCTGAAGAGTCACGCTTTAAGGGGGCTTTCACACTGGCAGTTTAGTTCGGCACGGTTCGTGAGAAAAATCGTTAATGTGAACGCTGTCATCGGACCCAGGTACGCACTGGGGTGCCAAACCCGAGACTGCCTGGAAGAGGTGGTCTGAGTTCGGTTGCTCCCGAACCGTGCCGCGGTTCGCGTGAATGTGCAAGCAACACAAGACTCGGGTGCGCACTTGTTCAGGAAGTAAAGAAACCTGCGCATGCTTTTTAGCTTATTGTGATGTATTCAGTTAAAACACTTGTAAGGGATGATAGTGTTGATGATTTACTTTGGATACGAGCGAGTGTGAGCCTGCAGGGAATTCCTGCATTGCGCGTGGAATTAGAGCAACACATTTGGAAATCTACCGTCTCCTCAAAAGAGTCCATTTGTTAGCAGGAGAAGTCCACCTTATGTGACACACGCATAGTAAACCTGTATTGTTCAATCAACTGCTCATAATAGCAGCAAATTAATAAAAAACCCCACAATATTTAACCACGTTCTGCTTTCTATCATGCGACGCGCATGTTCGCAATGACGTAAGATGCAAGCAAACGCACCAGGGTTCGATGGAATCAAGTTGAGTGTGAAACCAGACCAACGCTGCAGGGGGGCACCGGAAACAACCGCGTTCGGGCTCGGACCGCAGCAAACGAGCCCAGTGTAAAAGCCCCCTAAGTCGCATATGCCGAGTTCACACAGAACAATTTTCATTCGCTGACAGGTTTTGGGAGATCGCCAACAAATGCCCAAAACCATAGGCAAATCGGTGCTCATTCACAAGAGTGACATTCATGTTAAATATCTGGGCCTGTCAGTGATTCAAAATCCTGCTGTGTGAATGTGTTCTGACTGAAAACTACAGGACAGTGGGATGTTTGGGGAAGAGTTATAGACCAGAATATCAGTATTTTCAGTATGTTCCATCACGCATTGTCACCTGATGGAGTTTTAGGACACCATTAGGTCACTTGATGGAGTTTTTTCGGTTCCTTGCCACTGTTGCCTTTGGCTTGCTCAGTTGGGGATAATCAAATTAATTAAACCAATCAGTAATACTCTTGATGGGCTCTACCAAACGTGGATGTTTTTCCACTAAGTAAGAAGAGAACATTGTTATTATGTTTTGATTGGTACTATGAAGCTGCCTTGATGCAGCCTATATTTTGGAAAGCGCTATATAAATATAATTGACTTGAATATTTTAACAAAAAGCACAAACATTTGCTTGAACAGCAGCACAGTGTAAAATGTATTCACCCCCAACTCTCTTTGCACAACCCTTGCTCCACTCTTCTCCTCAACCCTTAACTCCAGCATAATCTTTTTTATTTCTGCTTTTCACTGCAAATCAGCGTGCAGACAATTTGTATCGAAAATCTTCTTGCAGGCTATCATTTTTAATAACAATGTTTAATAACGATGTTCAATGCAGAGTTACGCCAGTCTCCAGTAGAGATTCATTTCTTGGAGAGTTTAGTCATAACTATGTTGTGGTAGAACTCCAACTTGTACCACGTGATCGCTGTACCACCTGACCACTGCAGATTCATTTGGCGTTGATAGTGTTGCCATAAAAACAATCAATCATCTCCAAATTACGGTTATTTTTACGACATCCAACCCTAATCCAACACACCTGAACAAGTTAATCAAGGTCTTCAAGAGTAGGCTATATTGGGAAGCTGCAGACAGGTGATTTTTATTAGAGTTGGAATTACCCAGAACTCCAATTGGATCTTTAAAAACGCATTTTCAAAAAGTGCTTCAACTCTTTTGATGGTGTTTGTTGTGGAACTCAGACGGTACTTTTATGCAGCAACAGGGTTTTCCTTTGTAATTTTGTGGTCCTCGCAGTCTGCCTCTGCTGATTCACTAATTCAGTGCATCTTCCAGCAGAGTTAATTGTGAGATCGCAGGTCGAGAGGATGACAGCTCAAGTGTACTGCTTGTTTAGTGTGGTTTTATTGTGTCTGTCTGCTTGTTTGAGCTCAACACACGCTGGAGTCCTAGGTGAGAAGTTCTTTTAGATTCATTACGGAGCCCGAAGAAGTGCATAAATAAAGCGCCTTACAAAATTTGGTTTTAGATGCATCCGCTTATGAAAATACAGCAAAAGTCAAGTGGAAGTTCAACTTTGTATGTTAGTTTAGTTTTAATAATAAGCAAAGTTTAAATATGAAAACTGTCTAAATGCATTTTTCGTTGTAAAAACCCATATAATCACTAATATAGGCATTTTTGTTTTCTGTAAAACGAGAACTTTAGTTTTAATGTGGCTACAAAATTCTTACCAGAGTTTAACTTTTGCCTAAAGTTTATTTTTTATTTGTTTTAAGAAATTCATAACCCTACAATATAACATGGGGAGCTAATTTTATCCGATAGATAGATAGATAGATAGATAGATAGATAGATAGATAGATAGATAGATAGATAGATAGATAGATAGATAGATGTGTGTGAGAATTAGTGCGTCTCTATATTTGTTTTGTTTTCTGTTGAAAAGCCTATTAAAATGCCTAAATGAAATGAGGCTGGTCATGGGGATGGCATAATTTTTGAAGATGTACACCAGTTAAATTGTATACAACATATTAACTGATTACCATGTTTTCTGTGAGCATTGCACTATTATTAACTCCACTATAGTGGGGTAGGTTGCAGCCGCACTCTCGATCTTTGAAACCGATTAACGCACTTTAGCGAAAAATTGAAGATTTCAAAGCCACTTTGAATTAAAGCAGATTAATGTGTGAATATTATAAAGTTTGAGACTCATTGCAAAACCCCTGATTTGCAAACGATTACAGCACTTCCTGGTCTCCCCTAATGATCCTCTTGAATCCTCTTCTGTAGTGTCCGGTCAGTGTCCGGCGACGCTGACGGTTGTGCCGTCCCGTCGAGGATGCACTTCTGATAGAGACTGTTCTGGAGGGCACAAATGCTGTCCATTTCACTGTGGGCGCTCGTGTGTGCCGCCTGTTTTCAGTGAGTTTTAATTAATGGATGCTATACGTCTTCCAAAAAAAAAAAAAAAAAAATGTTTCTCTCAAATCACTAGCTAATTTGCTTCACAAATAATTACAAAGAAACCTAGATTATAGACTGAATATTTCGGTAAATTCTCCTACAGTCGGCTTATGATTTTTTTTTTTTTTTTTTTTCATACAGTCAATGAAACATTCCGTATTCAGTTCTGTGGCTTTTCTGTCTTGTGTCTCTATAACAGCAAAGCCAGGAGAGTGTCCAAGCAAAAATTTTGGAGCAGGAACGTGTGCCGAGTTGTGCAACTATGACAGTGACTGTCCAAACAATGAGAAATGCTGCAGCAATGGATGTGGACATCAGTGTATGGCTCCATTTGCAGGTATTAATTAGTGTTTGGGTAAGCTTCCTCATTTCAGTTTGTCATGTTCTATTATTAATTGTTCTCAATGTAAAAAGTGTTCAGGCAATTGCACGATTTTGAGCTCAGGGTGGCTCTCTAAAATTAATTTTTAACACAATTATTTATAGTTTATACGATTGATGAATAGTTAAGGAGTAAAACTTGCTATTTGGGTTTGGTGCTGTGTCTGAGACTGAATGCCGGTAAATGGACAGACTAAAATTGAACATCTGTATCCATCCAGTGAAGCCTGCAGCTGAACCGCCAAAGCATCCAGTGAAGCCTGCAGGTGAACCACCGAAGCCTCCAGTGAAGCCTGCAGCAAAACCTGTGAAGCCTGCAGCCGAACCTGTGAAGCCTGCAGTCGAACCCCCGAACCCCTCCGAAGAACTGCCCGAGCCTTCCGACAAACTACCGGATTCTTCTGAAGAACAGCCCGAGGCCTCTGACGAATTACCGGACCCTTCCGATGTACTAGCCGAGTCGCCTGCAGCCGAACCCGCAAGGCCTCATGTGAAGCCTGTAGGTGAACATCCCAGGCCTCCAATGAAGCCTGTAGCCGAACCTCCAAGGCCTTCCGACGAGGAGCCCGAGCCCTCGGACGAACTGCCTGAGCCCTCCGACGAACTACCAGAGCCTTCCGACGAACTACCCGAGCCGCCTGCAGTCGAACCCGGAAGGCCTCCTTTGAAGCCTGCAGTACAACCCGGAAAGCCTCCTGTGAAGCCTGCAGCCGGTCCCGGAAGGCCTCCATTTAAGCCTGTAGCCGAAACTCCAAGGCCTTCTGACGAGGAGCCCGAGCCGTCGGACGAACTGCCCGAGCCCGCCGACGAACTACCAGAGCCTTCCGACGAACTGCCCAAGCCGCCTGCAGTCGAACCCGTAAGGCCTCCTGTGAAGCCTGGAGCAGAACCCAGAAAGCCTCCTGTGAAGCCTGCAGCCGAACCCGGAAGGTCTCCTGTGAAGCCTGCAGCCGAACCCGGAAGGCCTCCTGTGAAGCCTGCAGCCGAACCCGGAAGGCCTCCTGTGAAGCCTGTAGCCGAACCCGGAAGGCCTCCTGTGAAGCCTGTAGCCGAACCCGGAAGGCCTCCTGTGAAGCCTGTAGCCGAACCCGGAAGGCCTCCTGTGAAGCCTGCAGCTGAACCCGGAAGGCCCCTGGTGAAGCCTGCAGCTGAACCTGGAAGGCCCCCTGTGAAGCCTGCAGCCGAACCCGGAAAACCTCCTGTGAAGCCAGCAGTTGAACCTGCAAAGCCTCCAGTTTGTGCCGAAAACTGTCCAAGTCACCCTAATAGCCAATGTCCTGGCCATAAGTAATGTGGATATGCATGCAGTTAGCTGTGCGGATTTAACCATTGGATGTCTAGTGTTTTTCCTGTATCGGCAAATAAATCTTGCACTTGCATGTCTATTTCCTCTTTTTATTCTTTTTTTAAGTGGGAAAACAAAGTTTTTTTTTTTTTGGTATGTCTGTGTTCATTTGGCTGTTCTTTCACATAATGACTCATTGGAATCTAAGCATGAGATCTCACCCTCCTTCAAAAAACATGAGTGCACGCACAGCAGAGTCTGCAAAGTGTCACAAAATGAAAGACTGTGTTAAATTTCCTCATGTCTCAAAATGCATAACATTAGAGTGAGAATGAATGTAAACAATGTGTAGTGCTCTAGTTGTACCACCTGACTAATGCAGATTCATTTTGGCTTTGATGGTGTTGACATGGAAATGCATAAATCCGAGCCTGAATCCAAATGCGATGATTGGACAAATAATTCTTTTTTTGCTCCTGAGAACTCTACAGAAGATATGTGCATGTTTTAATATTTCGAAGACTTCTATTATTGATTGCAATAAGACATGAAGTTTCAACCGGTATTGCCAATTGACCAATAGTCTTCTGCATTCTTAATGTTCAATGTGTCAGGATATTGGGGAAGACATTGGAGACACTATAGGAGCTGAAGAGTCACGCTTTAAGGGGGCTTTCACACTGGCAGTTTAGTTCGGAACGGGGCACGGTTCGTGAGAAAAATCGTTAATGTGAACGCTGTCATCGGACCCAGGTACGCACTGGGGTGCCAAACCCGAGACTGCCTGGAAGAGGTGGTCTGAGTTCGGTTGCTCCCGAACCGTGCCGCGGTTCGCGTGAATGTGCAAGCAACACAAGACTCGGGTGCGCACTTGTTCAGGAAGTAAAGAAACCTGCGCATGCTTTTTAGCTTATTGTGATGTATTCAGTTAAAACACTTGTAAGGGATGATAGTGTTGATGATTTACTTTGGATACGAGCGAGTGTGAGCCTGCAGGGAATTCCTGCATTGCGCGTGGAATTAGAGCAACACATTTGGAAATCTACCGTCTCCTCAAAAGAGTCCATTTGTTAGCAGGAGAAGTCCACCTTATGTGACACACGCATAGTAAACCTGTATTGTTCAATCAACTGCTCATAATAGCAGCAAATTAATAAAAAACCCCACAATATTTAACCACGTTCTGCTTTCTATCATGCGACGCGCATGTTCGCAATGACGTAAGATGCAAGCAAACGCACCAGGGTTCGATGGAATCAAGTTGAGTGTGAAACCAGACCAACGCTGCAGGGGGGCACCGGAAACAACCGCGTTCGGGCTCGGACCGCAGCAAACGAGCCCAGTGTAAAAGCCCCCTAAGTCGCATATGCCGAGTTCACACAGAACAATTTTCATTCGCTGACAGGTTTTGGGAGATCGCCAACAAATGCCCAAAACCATAGGCAAATCGGTGCTCATTCACAAGAGTGACATTCATGTTAAATATCTGGGCCTGTCAGTGATTCAAAATCCTGCTGTGTGAATGTGTTCTGACTGAAAACTACAGGACAGCGGGATGTTTGGGGAAGAGTTATAGACCAGAATATCAGTATTTTCAGTATGTTCCATCACGCATTGTCACCTGATGGAGTTTTAGGACACCATTAGGTCACTTGATGGAGTTTTTTCGGTTCCTTGCCACTGTTGCCTTTGGCTTGCTCAGTTGGGGATAATCAAATTAATTAAACCAATCAGTAATACTCTTGATGGGCTCTACCAAACGTGGATGTTTTTCCACTAAGTAAGAAGAGAACATTGTTATTATGTTTTGATTGGTACTATGAAGCTGCCTTGATGCAGCCTATATTTTGGAAAGCGCTATATAAATATAATTGACTTGAATATTTTAACAAAAAGCACAAACATTTGCTTGAACAGCAGCACAGTGTAAAATGTATTCACCCCCAACTCTCTTTGCACAACCCTTGCTCCACTCTTCTCCTCAACCCTTAACTCCAGCATAATCTTTTTTATTTCTGCTTTTCACTGCAAATCAGCGTGCAGACAATTTGTATCGAAAATCTTCTTGCAGGCTATCATTTTTAATAACAATGTTTAATAACGATGTTCAATGCAGAGTTACGCCAGTCTCCAGTAGAGATTCATTTCTTGGAGAGTTTAGTCATAACTATGTTGTGGTAGAACTCCAACTTGTACCACGTGATCGCTGTACCACCTGACCACTGCAGATTCATTTGGCGTTGATAGTGTTGCCATAAAAACAATCAATCATCTCCAAATTACGGTTATTTTTACGACATCCAACCCTAATCCAACACACCTGAACAAGTTAATCAAGGTCTTCAAGAGTAGGCTATATTGGGAAGCTGCAGACAGGTGATTTTTATTAGAGTTGGAATTACCCAGAACTCCAATTGGATCTTTAAAAACGCATTTTCAAAAAGTGCTTCAACTCTTTTGATGGTGTTTGTTGTGGAACTCAGACGGTACTTTTATGCAGCAACAGGGTTTTCCTTTGTAATTTTGTGGTCCTCGCAGTCTGCCTCTGCTGATTCACTAATTCAGTGCATCTTCCAGCAGAGTTAATTGTGAGATCGCAGGTCGAGAGGATGACAGCTCAAGTGTACTGCTTGTTTAGTGTGGTTTTATTGTGTCTGTCTGCTTGTTTGAGCTCAACACACGCTGGAGTCCTAGGTGAGAAGTTCTTTTAGATTCATTACGGAGCCCGAAGAAGTGCATAAATAAAGCGCCTTACAAAATTTGGTTTTAGATGCATCCGCTTATGAAAATACAGCAAAAGTCAAGTGGAAGTTCAACTTTGTATGTTAGTTTAGTTTTAATAATAAGCAAAGTTTAAATATGAAAACTGTCTAAATGCATTTTTCGTTGTAAAAACCCATATAATCACTAATATAGGCATTTTTGTTTTCTGTAAAACGAGAACTTTAGTTTTAATGTGGCTACAAAATTCTTACCAGAGTTTAACTTTTGCCTAAAGTTTATTTTTTATTTGTTTAAGAAATTCATAACCCTACAATATAACATGGGGAGCTAATTTTATCCGATAGATAGATAGATAGATAGATAGATAGATAGATAGATAGATAGATAGATAGATAGATAGATAGATAGATAGATAGATAGATGTGTGTGAGAATTAGTGCGTCTCTATATTTGTTTTGTTTTCTGTTGAAAAGCCGATTAAAATGCCTAAATGAAATGAGGCTGGTCATGGGGATGGCATAATTTTTGAAGATGTACACCAGTTAAATTGTATACAACATATTAACTGATTACCATGTTTTCTGTGAGCATTGCACTATTATTAACTCCACTATAGTGGGGTAGGTTGCAGCCGCACTCTCGATCTTTGAAACCGATTAACGCACTTTAGCGAAAAATTGAAGATTTCAAAGCCACTTTGAATTAAAGCAGATTAATGTGTGAATATTATAAAGTTTGAGACTCATTGCAAAACCCCTGATTTGCAAACGATTACAGCACTTCCTGGTCTCCCCTAATGATCCTCTTGAATCCTCTTCTGTAGTGTCCGGTCAGTGTCCGGCGACGCTGACGGTTGTGCCGTCCCGTCGAGGATGCACTTCTGATAGAGACTGTTCTGGAGGGCACAAATGCTGTCCATTTCACTGTGGGCGCTCGTGTGTGCCGCCTGTTTTCAGTGAGTTTTAATTAATGGATGCTATACGTCTTCCAAAAAAAAAAAAAAAAATGTTTCTCTCAAATCACTAGCTAATTTGCTTCACAAATAATTACAAAGAAACCTAGATTATAGACTGAATATTTCGGTAAATTCTCCTACAGTCGGCTTATGATTTTTTTTTTTTTTTTTCATACAGTCAATGAAACATTCCGTATTCAGTTCTGTGGCTTTTCTGTCTTGTGTCTCTATAACAGCAAAGCCAGGAGAGTGTCCAAGCAAAAATTTTGGAGCAGGAACGTGTGCCGAGTTGTGCAACTATGACAGTGACTGTCCAAACAATGAGAAATGCTGCAGCAATGGATGTGGACATCAGTGTATGGCTCCATTTGCAGGTATTAATTAGTGTTTGGGTAAGCTTCCTCATTTCAGTTTGTCATGTTCTATTATTAATTGTTCTCAATGTAAAAAGTGTTCAGGCAATTGCACGATTTTGAGCTCAGGGTGGCTCTCTAAAATTAATTTTTAACACAATTATTTATAGTTTATACGATTGATGAATAGTTAAGGAGTAAAACTTGCTATTTGGGTTTGGTGCTGTGTCTGAGACTGAATGCCGGTAAATGGACAGACTAAAATTGAACATCTGTATCCATCCAGTGAAGCCTGCAGCTGAACCGCCAAAGCATCCAGTGAAGCCTGCAGGTGAACCACCGAAGCCTCCAGTGAAGCCTGCAGCAAAACCTGTGAAGCCTGCAGCCGAACCTGTGAAGCCTGCAGTCGAACCCCCGAACCCCTCCGAAGAACTGCCCGAGCCTTCCGACAAACTACCGGATTCTTCTGAAGAACAGCCCGAGGCCTCTGACGAATTACCGGACCCTTCCGATGTACTAGCCGAGTCGCCTGCAGCCGAACCCGCAAGGCCTCATGTGAAGCCTGTAGGTGAACATCCCAGGCCTCCAATGAAGCCTGTAGCCGAACCTCCAAGGCCTTCCGACGAGGAGCCCGAGCCCTCGGACGAACTGCCTGAGCCCTCCGACGAACTACCAGAGCCTTCCGACGAACTACCCGAGCCGCCTGCAGTCGAACCCGGAAGGCCTCCTTTGAAGCCTGCAGTACAACCCGGAAAGCCTCCTGTGAAGCCTGCAGCCGGTCCCGGAAGGCCTCCATTTAAGCCTGTAGCCGAAACTCCAAGGCCTTCTGACGAGGAGCCCGAGCCGTCGGACGAACTGCCCGAGCCCGCCGACGAACTACCAGAGCCTTCCGACGAACTGCCCAAGCCGCCTGCAGTCGAACCCGTAAGGCCTCCTGTGAAGCCTGGAGCAGAACCCAGAAAGCCTCCTGTGAAGCCTGCAGCCGAACCCGGAAGGTCTCCTGTGAAGCCTGCAGCCGAACCCGGAAGGCCTCCTGTGAAGCCTGCAGCCGAACCCGGAAGGCCTCCTGTGAAGCCTGCAGCCGAACCCGGAAGGCCTCCTGTGAAGCCTGTAGCCGAACCCGGAAGGCCTCCTGTGAAGCCTGTAGCCGAACCCGGAAGGCCTCCTGTGAAGCCTGCAGCTGAACCCGGAAGGCCCCTGGTGAAGCCTGCAGCTGAACCTGGAAGGCCCCCTGTGAAGCCTGCAGCCGAACCCGGAAAACCTCCTGTGAAGCCAGCAGCTGAACCTGCAAAGCCTCCAGTTTGTGCCGAAAACTGTCCAAGTCACCCTAATAGCCAATGTCCTGGCCATAAGTAATGTGGATATGCATGCAGTTAGCTGTGCGGATTTAACCATTGGATGTCTAGTGTTTTTCCTGTATCGGCAAATAAATCTTGCACTTGCATGTCTATTTCCTCTTTTTATTCTTTTTTTAAGTGGGAAAACAAAGTTTTTTTTTTTTTGGTATGTCTGTGTTCATTTGGCTGTTCTTTCACATAATGACTCATTGGAATCTAAGCATGAGATCTCACCCTCCTTCAAAAAACATGAGTGCACGCACAGCAGAGTCTGCAAAGTGTCACAAAATGAAAGACTGTGTTAAATTTCCTCATGTCTCAAAATGCATAACATTAGAGTGAGAATGAATGTAAACAATGTGTAGTGCTCTAGTTGTACCACCTGACTAATGCAGATTCATTTTGGCTTTGATGGTGTTGACATGGAAATGCATAAATCCGAGCCTGAATCCAAATGCGATGATTGGACAAATAATTCTTTTTTTGCTCCTGAGAACTCTACAGAAGATATGTGCATGTTTTAATATTTCGAAGACTTCTATTATTGATTGCAATAAGACATGAAGTTTCAACCGGTATTGCCAATTGACCAATAGTCTTCTGCATTCTTAATGTTCAATGTGTCAGGATATTGGGGAAGACATTGGAGACACTATAGGAGCTGAAGAGTCACGCTTTAAGGGGGCTTTCACACTGGCAGTTTAGTTCGGAACGGGGCACGGTTCGTGAGAAAAATCGTTAATGTGAACGCTGTCATCGGACCCAGGTACGCACTGGGGTGCCAAACCCGAGACTGCCTGGAAGAGGTGGTCTGAGTTCGGTTGCTCCCGAACCGTGCCGCGGTTCGCGTGAATGTGCAAGCAACACAAGACTCGGGTGCGCACTTGTTCAGGAAGTAAAGAAACCTGCGCATGCTTTTTAGCTTATTGTGATGTATTCAGTTAAAACACTTGTAAGGGATGATAGTGTTGATGATTTACTTTGGATACGAGCGAGTGTGAGCCTGCAGGGAATTCCTGCATTGCGCGTGGAATTAGAGCAACACATTTGGAAATCTACCGTCTCCTCAAAAGAGTCCATTTGTTAGCAGGAGAAGTCCACCTTATGTGACACACGCATAGTAAACCTGTATTGTTCAATCAACTGCTCATAATAGCAGCAAATTAATAAAAAACCCCACAATATTTAACCACGTTCTGCTTTCTATCATGCGACGCGCATGTTCGCAATGACGTAAGATGCAAGCAAACGCACCAGGGTTCGATGGAATCAAGTTGAGTGTGAAACCAGACCAACGCTGCAGGGGGGCACCGGAAACAACCGCGTTCGGGCTCGGACCGCAGCAAACGAGCCCAGTGTAAAAGCCCCCTAAGTCGCATATGCCGAGTTCACACAGAACAATTTTCATTCGCTGACAGGTTTTGGGAGATCGCCAACAAATGCCCAAAACCATAGGCAAATCGGTGCTCATTCACAAGAGTGACATTCATGTTAAATATCTGGGCCTGTCAGTGATTCAAAATCCTGCTGTGTGAATGTGTTCTGACTGAAAACTACAGGACAGCGGGATGTTTGGGGAAGAGTTATAGACCAGAATATCAGTATTTTCAGTATGTTCCATCACGCATTGTCACCTGATGGAGTTTTAGGACACCATTAGGTCACTTGATGGAGTTTTTTCGGTTCCTTGCCACTGTTGCCTTTGGCTTGCTCAGTTGGGGATAATCAAATTAATTAAACCAATCAGTAATACTCTTGATGGGCTCTACCAAACGTGGATGTTTTTCCACTAAGTAAGAAGAGAACATTGTTATTATGTTTTGATTGGTACTATGAAGCTGCCTTGATGCAGCCTATATTTTGGAAAGCGCTATATAAATATAATTGACTTGAATATTTTAACAAAAAGCACAAACATTTGCTTGAACAGCAGCACAGTGTAAAATGTATTCACCCCCAACTCTCTTTGCACAACCCTTGCTCCACTCTTCTCCTCAACCCTTAACTCCAGCATAATCTTTTTTATTTCTGCTTTTCACTGCAAATCAGCGTGCAGACAATTTGTATCGAAAATCTTCTTGCAGGCTATCATTTTTAATAACAATGTTTAATAACGATGTTCAATGCAGAGTTACGCCAGTCTCCAGTAGAGATTCATTTCTTGGAGAGTTTAGTCATAACTATGTTGTGGTAGAACTCCAACTTGTACCACGTGATCGCTGTACCACCTGACCACTGCAGATTCATTTGGCGTTGATAGTGTTGCCATAAAAACAATCAATCATCTCCAAATTACGGTTATTTTTACGACATCCAACCCTAATCCAACACACCTGAACAAGTTAATCAAGGTCTTCAAGAGTAGGCTATATTGGGAAGCTGCAGACATGTGATTTTTATTAGAGTTGGAATTACCCAGAACTCCAATTGGATCTTTAAAAACGCATTTTCAAAAAGTGCTTCAACTCTTTTGATGGTGTTTGTTGTGGAACTCAGACGGTACTTTTATGCAGCAACAGGGTTTTCCTTTGTAATTTTGTGGTCCTCGCAGTCTGCCTCTGCTGATTCACTAATTCAGTGCATCTTCCAGCAGAGTTAATTGTGAGATCGCAGGTCGAGAGGATGACAGCTCAAGTGTACTGCTTGTTTAGTGTGGTTTTATTGTGTCTGTCTGCTTGTTTGAGCTCAACACACGCTGGAGTCCTAGGTGAGAAGTTCTTTTAGATTCATTACGGAGCCCGAAGAAGTGCATAAATAAAGCGCCTTACAAAATTTGGTTTTAGATGCATCCGCTTATGAAAATACAGCAAAAGTCAAGTGGAAGTTCAACTTTGTATGTTAGTTTAGTTTTAATAATAAGCAAAGTTTAAATATGAAAACTGTCTAAATGCATTTTTCGTTGTAAAAACCCATATAATCACTAATATAGGCATTTTTGTTTTCTGTAAAACGAGAACTTTAGTTTTAATGTGGCTACAAAATTCTTACCAGAGTTTAACTTTTGCCTAAAGTTTATTTTTTATTTGTTTAAGAAATTCATAACCCTACAATATAACATGGGGAGCTAATTTTATCCGATAGATAGATAGATAGATAGATAGATAGATAGATAGATAGATAGATAGATAGATAGATAGATAGATAGATAGATAGATGTGTGTGAGAATTAGTGCGTCTCTATATTTGTTTTGTTTTCTGTTGAAAAGCCGATTAAAATGCCTAAATGAAATGAGGCTGGTCATGGGGATGGCATAATTTTTGAAGATGTACACCAGTTAAATTGTATACAACATATTAACTGATTACCATGTTTTCTGTGAGCATTGCACTATTATTAACTCCACTATAGTGGGGTAGGTTGCAGCCGCACTCTCGATCTTTGAAACCGATTAACGCACTTTAGCGAAAAATTGAAGATTTCAAAGCCACTTTGAATTAAAGCAGATTAATGTGTGAATATTATAAAGTTTGAGACTCATTGCAAAACCCCTGATTTGCAAACGATTACAGCACTTCCTGGTCTCCCCTAATGATCCTCTTGAATCCTCTTCTGTAGTGTCCGGTCAGTGTCCGGCGACGCTGACGGTTGTGCCGTCCCGTCGAGGATGCACTTCTGATAGAGACTGTTCTGGAGGGCACAAATGCTGTCCATTTCACTGTGGGCGCTCGTGTGTGCCGCCTGTTTTCAGTGAGTTTTAATTAATGGATGCTATACGTCTTCCAAAAAAAAAAAAAAAAATGTTTCTCTCAAATCACTAGCTAATTTGCTTCACAAATAATTACAAAGAAACCTAGATTATAGACTGAATATTTCGGTAAATTCTCCTACAGTCGGCTTATGATTTTTTTTTTTTTTTTTTCATACAGTCAATGAAACATTCCGTATTCAGTTCTGTGGCTTTTCTGTCTTGTGTCTCTATAACAGCAAAGCCAGGAGAGTGTCCAAGCAAAAATTTTGGAGCAGGAACGTGTGCCGAGTTGTGCAACTATGACAGTGACTGTCCAAACAATGAGAAATGCTGCAGCAATGGATGTGGACATCAGTGTATGGCTCCATTTGCAGGTATTAATTAGTGTTTGGGTAAGCTTCCTCATTTCAGTTTGTCATGTTCTATTATTAATTGTTCTCAATGTAAAAAGTGTTCAGGCAATTGCACGATTTTGAGCTCAGGGTGGCTCTCTAAAATTAATTTTTAACACAATTATTTATAGTTTATACGATTGATGAATAGTTAAGGAGTAAAACTTGCTATTTGGGTTTGGTGCTGTGTCTGAGACTGAATGCCGGTAAATGGACAGACTAAAATTGAACATCTGTATCCATCCAGTGAAGCCTGCAGCTGAACCGCCAAAGCATCCAGTGAAGCCTGCAGGTGAACCACCGAAGCCTCCAGTGAAGCCTGCAGCAAAACCTGTGAAGCCTGCAGCCGAACCTGTGAAGCCTGCAGTCGAACCCCCGAACCCCTCCGAAGAACTGCCCGAGCCTTCCGACAAACTACCGGATTCTTCTGAAGAACAGCCCGAGGCCTCTGACGAATTACCGGACCCTTCCGATGTACTAGCCGAGTCGCCTGCAGCCGAACCCGCAAGGCCTCATGTGAAGCCTGTAGGTGAACATCCCAGGCCTCCAATGAAGCCTGTAGCCGAACCTCCAAGGCCTTCCGACGAGGAGCCCGAGCCCTCGGACGAACTGCCTGAGCCCTCCGACGAACTACCAGAGCCTTCCGACGAACTACCCGAGCCGCCTGCAGTCGAACCCGGAAGGCCTCCTTTGAAGCCTGCAGTACAACCCGGAAAGCCTCCTGTGAAGCCTGCAGCCGGTCCCGGAAGGCCTCCATTTAAGCCTGTAGCCGAAACTCCAAGGCCTTCTGACGAGGAGCCCGAGCCGTCGGACGAACTGCCCGAGCCCGCCGACGAACTACCAGAGCCTTCCGACGAACTGCCCAAGCCGCCTGCAGTCGAACCCGTAAGGCCTCCTGTGAAGCCTGGAGCAGAACCCAGAAAGCCTCCTGTGAAGCCTGCAGCCGAACCCGGAAGGTCTCCTGTGAAGCCTGCAGCCGAACCCGGAAGGCCTCCTGTGAAGCCTGCAGCCGAACCCGGAAGGCCTCCTGTGAAGCCTGCAGCCGAACCCGGAAGGCCTCCTGTGAAGCCTGTAGCCGAACCCGGAAGGCCTCCTGTGAAGCCTGTAGCCGAACCCGGAAGGCCTCCTGTGAAGCCTGCAGCTGAACCCGGAAGGCCCCTGGTGAAGCCTGCAGCTGAACCTGGAAGGCCCCCTGTGAAGCCTGCAGCCGAACCCGGAAAGCCTCCTGTGAAGCCAGCAGCTGAACCTGCAAAGCCTCCAGTTTGTGCCGAAAACTGTCCAAGTCACCCTAATAGCCAATGTCCTGGCCATAAGTAATGTGGATATGCATGCAGTTAGCTGTGCGGATTTAACCATTGGATGTCTAGTGTTTTTCCTGTATCGGCAAATAAATCTTGCACTTGCATGTTTATTTCCTCTTTTTATTCTTTTTTTAAGTGGGAAAACAAAGTTTTTTTTTTTTGGTATGTCTGTGTTCATTTGGCTGTTCTTTCACATAATGACTCATTGGAATCTAAGCATGAGATCTCACCCTCCTTCAAAAAACATGAGTGCACGCACAGCAGAGTCTGCAAAGTGTCACAAAATGAAAGACTGTGTTAAATTTCCTCATGTCTCAAAATGCATAACATTAGAGTGAGAATGAATGTAAACAATGTGTAGTGCTCTAGTTGTACCACCTGACTAATGCAGATTCATTTTGGCTTTGATGGTGTTGACATGGAAATGCATAAATCCGAGCCTGAATCCAAATGCGATGATTGGACAAATAATTCTTTTTTTGCTCCTGAGAACTCTACAGAAGATATGTGCATGTTTTAATATTTCGAAGACTTCTATTATTGATTGCAATAAGACATGAAGTTTCAACCGGTATTGCCAATTGACCAATAGTCTTCTGCATTCTTAATGTTCAATGTGTCAGGATATTGGGGAAGACATTGGAGACACTATAGGAGCTGAAGAGTCACGCTTTAAGGGGGCTTTCACACTGGCAGTTTAGTTCGGAACGGGGCACGGTTCGTGAGAAAAATCGTTAATGTGAACGCTGTCATCGGACCCAGGTACGCACTGGGGTGCCAAACCCGAGACTGCCTGGAAGAGGTGGTCTGAGTTCGGTTGCTCCCGAACCGTGCCGCGGTTCGCGTGAATGTGCAAGCAACACAAGACTCGGGTGCGCACTTGTTCAGGAAGTAAAGAAACCTGCGCATGCTTTTTAGCTTATTGTGATGTATTCAGTTAAAACACTTGTAAGGGATGATAGTGTTGATGATTTACTTTGGATACGAGCGAGTGTGAGCCTGCAGGGAATTCCTGCATTGCGCGTGGAATTAGAGCAACACATTTGGAAATCTACCGTCTCCTCAAAAGAGTCCATTTGTTAGCAGGAGAAGTCCACCTTATGTGACACACGCATAGTAAACCTGTATTGTTCAATCAACTGCTCATAATAGCAGCAAATTAATAAAAAAACCCACAATATTTAACCACGTTCTGCTTTCTATCATGCGACGCGCATGTTCGCAATGACGTAAGATGCAAGCAAACGCACCAGGGTTCGATGGAATCAAGTTGAGTGTGAAACCAGACCAACGCTGCAGGGGGGCACCGGAAACAACCGCGTTCGGGCTCGGACCGCAGCAAACGAGCCCAGTGTAAAAGCCCCCTAAGTCGCATATGCCGAGTTCACACAGAACAATTTTCATTCGCTGACAGGTTTTGGGAGATCGCCAACAAATGCCCAAAACCATAGGCAAATCGGTGCTCATTCACAAGAGTGACATTCATGTTAAATATCTGGGCCTGTCAGTGATTCAAAATCCTGCTGTGTGAATGTGTTCTGACTGAAAACTACAGGACAGCGGGATGTTTGGGGAAGAGTTATAGACCAGAATATCAGTATTTTCAGTATGTTCCATCACGCATTGTCACCTGATGGAGTTTTAGGACACCATTAGGTCACTTGATGGAGTTTTTTCGGTTCCTTGCCACTGTTGCCTTTGGCTTGCTCAGTTGGGGATAATCAAATTAATTAAACCAATCAGTAATACTCTTGATGGGCTCTACCAAACGTGGATGTTTTTCCACTAAGTAAGAAGAGAACATTGTTATTATGTTTTGATTGGTACTATGAAGCTGCCTTGATGCAGCCTATATTTTGGAAAGCGCTATATAAATATAATTGACTTGAATATTTTAACAAAAAGCACAAACATTTGCTTGAACAGCAGCACAGTGTAAAATGTATTCACCCCCAACTCTCTTTGCACAACCCTTGCTCCACTCTTCTCCTCAACCCTTAACTCCAGCATAATCTTTTTTATTTCTGCTTTTCACTGCAAATCAGCGTGCAGACAATTTGTATCGAAAATCTTCTTGCAGGCTATCATTTTTAATAACAATGTTTAATAACGATGTTCAATGCAGAGTTACGCCAGTCTCCAGTAGAGATTCATTTCTTGGAGAGTTTAGTCATAACTATGTTGTGGTAGAACTCCAACTTGTACCACGTGATCGCTGTACCACCTGACCACTGCAGATTCATTTGGCGTTGATAGTGTTGCCATAAAAACAATCAATCATCTCCAAATTACGGTTATTTTTACGACATCCAACCCTAATCCAACACACCTGAACAAGTTAATCAAGGTCTTCAAGAGTAGGCTATATTGGGAAGCTGCAGACAGGTGATTTTTATTAGAGTTGGAATTACCCAGAACTCCAATTGGATCTTTAAAAACGCATTTTCAAAAAGTGCTTCAACTCTTTTGATGGTGTTTGTTGTGGAACTCAGACGGTACTTTTATGCAGCAACAGGGTTTTCCTTTGTAATTTTGTGGTCCTCGCAGTCTGCCTCTGCTGATTCACTAATTCAGTGCATCTTCCAGCAGAGTTAATTGTGAGATCGCAGGTCGAGAGGATGACAGCTCAAGTGTACTGCTTGTTTAGTGTGGTTTTATTGTGTCTGTCTGCTTGTTTGAGCTCAACACACGCTGGAGTCCTAGGTGAGAAGTTCTTTTAGATTCATTACGGAGCCCGAAGAAGTGCATAAATAAAGCGCCTTACAAAATTTGGTTTTAGATGCATCCGCTTATGAAAATACAGCAAAAGTCAAGTGGAAGTTCAACTTTGTATGTTAGTTTAGTTTTAATAATAAGCAAAGTTTAAATATGAAAACTGTCTAAATGCATTTTTCGTTGTAAAAACCCATATAATCACTAATATAGGCATTTTTGTTTTCTGTAAAACGAGAACTTTAGTTTTAATGTGGCTACAAAATTCTTACCAGAGTTTAACTTTTGCCTAAAGTTTATTTTTTATTTGTTTTAAGAAATTCATAACCCTACAATATAACATGGGGAGCTAATTTTATCCGATAGATAGATAGATAGATAGATAGATAGATAGATAGATAGATAGATAGATAGATAGATAGATAGATAGATAGATAGATAGATAGATGTGTGTGAGAATTAGTGCGTCTCTATATTTGTTTTGTTTTCTGTTGAAAAGCCGATTAAAATGCCTAAATGAAATGAGGCTGGTCATGGGGATGGCATAATTTTTGAAGATGTACACCAGTTAAATTGTATACAACATATTAACTGATTACCATGTTTTCTGTGAGCATTGCACTATTATTAACTCCACTATAGTGGGGTAGGTTGCAGCCGCACTCTCGATCTTTGAAACCGATTAACGCACTTTAGCGAAAAATTGAAGATTTCAAAGCCACTTTGAATTAAAGCAGATTAATGTGTGAATATTATAAAGTTTGAGACGCATTGCAAAACCCCTGATTTGCAAACGATTACAGCACTTCCTGGTCTCCCCTAATGATCCTCTTGAATCCTCTTCTGTAGTGTCCGGTCAGTGTCCGGCGACGCTGACGGTTGTGCCGTCCCGTCGAGGATGCACTTCTGATAGAGACTGTTCTGGAGGGCACAAATGCTGTCCATTTCACTGTGGGCGCTCGTGTGTGCCGCCTGTTTTCAGTGAGTTTTAATTAATGGATGCTATACGTCTTCCAAAAAAAAAAAAAAAAATGTTTCTCTCAAATCACTAGCTAATTTGCTTCACAAATAATTACAAAGAAACCTAGATTATAGACTGAATATTTCGGTAAATTCTCCTACAGTCGGCTTATGATATATTTTTTTTTTTTTTCATACAGTCAATGAAACATTCCGTATTCAGTTCTGTGGCTTTTCTGTCTTGTGTCTCTATAACAGCAAAGCCAGGAGAGTGTCCAAGCAAAAATTTTGGAGCAGGAACGTGTGCCGAGTTGTGCAACTATGACAGTGACTGTCCAAACAATGAGAAATGCTGCAGCAATGGATGTGGACATCAGTGTATGGCTCCATTTGCAGGTATTAATTAGTGTTTGGGTAAGCTTCCTCATTTCAGTTTGTCATGTTCTATTATTAATTGTTCTCAATGTAAAAAGTGTTCAGGCAATTGCACGATTTTGAGCTCAGGGTGGCTCTCTAAAATTAATTTTTAACACAATTATTTATAGTTTATACGATTGATGAATAGTTAAGGAGTAAAACTTGCTATTTGGGTTTGGTGCTGTGTCTGAGACTGAATGCCGGTAAATGGACAGACTAAAATTGAACATCTGTATCCATCCAGTGAAGCCTGCAGCTGAACCGCCAAAGCATCCAGTGAAGCCTGCAGGTGAACCACCGAAGCCTCCAGTGAAGCCTGCAGCAAAACCTGTGAAGCCTGCAGCCGAACCTGTGAAGCCTGCAGTCGAACCCCCGAACCCCTCTGAAGAACTGCCCGAGCCTTCCGACAAACTACCGGATTCTTCTGAAGAACAGCCCGAGGCCTCTGACGAATTACCGGACCCTTCCGATGTACTAGCCGAGTCGCCTGCAGCCGAACCCGCAAGGCCTCATGTGAAGCCTGTAGGTGAACATCCCAGGCCTCCAATGAAGCCTGTAGCCGAACCTCCAAGGCCTTCCGACGAGGAGCCCGAGCCCTCGGACGAACTGCCTGAGCCCTCCGACGAACTACCAGAGCCTTCCGACGAACTACCCGAGCCGCCTGCAGTCGAACCCGGAAGGCCTCCTTTGAAGCCTGCAGTACAACCCGGAAAGCCTCCTGTGAAGCCTGCAGCCGGTCCCGGAAGGCCTCCATTTAAGCCTGTAGCCGAAACTCCAAGGCCTTCTGACGAGGAGCCCGAGCCGTCGGACGAACTGCCCGAGCCCGCCGACGAACTACCAGAGCCTTCCGACGAACTGCCCAAGCCGCCTGCAGTCGAACCCGTAAGGCCTCCTGTGAAGCCTGGAGCAGAACCCAGAAAGCCTCCTGTGAAGCCTGCAGCCGAACCCGGAAGGCCTCCTGTGAAGCCTGCAGCCGAACCCGGAAGGCCTCCTGTGAAGCCTGCAGCCGAACCCGGAAGGCCTCCTGTGAAGCCTGTAGCCGAACCCGGAAGGCCTCCTGTGAAGCCTGTAGCCGAACCCGGAAGGCCTCCTGTGAAGCCTGCAGCTGAACCCGGAAGGCCCCTGGTGAAGCCTGCAGCTGAACCTGGAAGGCCCCCTGTGAAGCCTGCAGCCGAACCCGGAAAGCCTCCTGTGAAGCCAGCAGCTGAACCTGCAAAGCCTCCAGTTTGTGCCGAAAACTGTCCAAGTCACCCTAATAGCCAATGTCCTGGCCATAAGTAATGTGGATATGCATGCAGTTAGCTGTGCGGATTTAACCATTGGATGTCTAGTGTTTTTCCTGTATCGGCAAATAAATCTTGCACTTGCATGTCTATTTCCTCTTTTTATTCTTTTTTTAAGTGGGAAAACAAAGTTTTTTTTTTTTTTGGTATGTCTGTGTTCATTTGGCTGTTCTTTCACATAATGACTCATTGGAATCTAAGCATGAGATCTCACCCTCCTTCAAAAAACATGAGTGCACGCACAGCAGAGTCTGCAAAGTGTCACAAAATGAAAGACTGTGTTAAATTTCCTCATGTCTCAAAATGCATAACATTAGAGTGAGAATGAATGTAAACAATGTGTAGTGCTCTAGTTGTACCACCTGACTAATGCAGATTCATTTTGGCTTTGATGGTGTTGACATGGAAATGCATAAATCCGAGCCTGAATCCAAATGCGATGATTGGACAAATAATTCTTTTTTTGCTCCTGAGAACTCTACAGAAGATATGTGCATGTTTTAATATTTCGAAGACTTCTATTATTGATTGCAATAAGACATGAAGTTTCAACCGGTATTGCCAATTGACCAATAGTCTTCTGCATTCTTAATGTTCAATGTGTCAGGATATTGGGGAAGACATTGGAGACACTATAGGAGCTGAAGAGTCACGCTTTAAGGGGGCTTTCACACTGGCAGTTTAGTTCGGAACGGGGCACGGTTCGTGAGAAAAATCGTTAATGTGAACGCTGTCATCGGACCCAGGTACGCACTGGGGTGCCAAACCCGAGACTGCCTGGAAGAGGTGGTCTGAGTTCGGTTGCTCCCGAACCGTGCCGCGGTTCGCGTGAATGTGCAAGCAACACAAGACTCGGGTGCGCACTTGTTCAGGAAGTAAAGAAACCTGCGCATGCTTTTTAGCTTATTGTGATGTATTCAGTTAAAACACTTGTAAGGGATGATAGTGTTGATGATTTACTTTGGATACGAGCGAGTGTGAGCCTGCAGGGAATTCCTGCATTGCGCGTGGAATTAGAGCAACACATTTGGAAATCTACCGTCTCCTCAAAAGAGTCCATTTGTTAGCAGGAGAAGTCCACCTTATGTGACACACGCATAGTAAACCTGTATTGTTCAATCAACTGCTCATAATAGCAGCAAATTAATAAAAAACCCCACAATATTTAACCACGTTCTGCTTTCTATCATGCGACGCGCATGTTCGCAATGACGTAAGATGCAAGCAAACGCACCAGGGTTCGATGGAATCAAGTTGAGTGTGAAACCAGACCAACGCTGCAGGGGGGCACCGGAAACAACCGCGTTCGGGCTCGGACCGCAGCAAACGAGCCCAGTGTAAAAGCCCCCTAAGTCGCATATGCCGAGTTCACACAGAACAATTTTCATTCGCTGACAGGTTTTGGGAGATCGCCAACAAATGCCCAAAACCATAGGCAAATCGGTGCTCATTCACAAGAGTGACATTCATGTTAAATATCTGGGCCTGTCAGTGATTCAAAATCCTGCTGTGTGAATGTGTTCTGACTGAAAACTACAGGACAGCGGGATGTTTGGGGAAGAGTTATAGACCAGAATATCAGTATTTTCAGTATGTTCCATCACGCATTGTCACCTGATGGAGTTTTAGGACACCATTAGGTCACTTGATGGAGTTTTTTCGGTTCCTTGCCACTGTTGCCTTTGGCTTGCTCAGTTGGGGATAATCAAATTAATTAAACCAATCAGTAATACTCTTGATGGGCTCTACCAAACGTGGATGTTTTTCCACTAAGTAAGAAGAGAACATTGTTATTATGTTTTGATTGGTACTATGAAGCTGCCTTGATGCAGCCTATATTTTGGAAAGCGCTATATAAATATAATTGACTTGAATATTTTAACAAAAAGCACAAACATTTGCTTGAACAGCAGCACAGTGTAAAATGTATTCACCCCCAACTCTCTTTGCACAACCCTTGCTCCACTCTTCTCCTCAACCCTTAACTCCAGCATAATCTTTTTTATTTCTGCTTTTCACTGCAAATCAGCGTGCAGACAATTTGTATCGAAAATCTTCTTGCAGGCTATCATTTTTAATAACAATGTTTAATAACGATGTTCAATGCAGAGTTACGCCAGTCTCCAGTAGAGATTCATTTCTTGGAGAGTTTAGTCATAACTATGTTGTGGTAGAACTCCAACTTGTACCACGTGATCGCTGTACCACCTGACCACTGCAGATTCATTTGGCGTTGATAGTGTTGCCATAAAAACAATCAATCATCTCCAAATTACGGTTATTTTTACGACATCCAACCCTAATCCAACACACCTGAACAAGTTAATCAAGGTCTTCAAGAGTAGGCTATATTGGGAAGCTGCAGACAGGTGATTTTTATTAGAGTTGGAATTACCCAGAACTCCAATTGGATCTTTAAAAACGCATTTTCAAAAAGTGCTTCAACTCTTTTGATGGTGTTTGTTGTGGAACTCAGACGGTACTTTTATGCAGCAACAGGGTTTTCCTTTGTAATTTTGTGGTCCTCGCAGTCTGCCTCTGCTGATTCACTAATTCAGTGCATCTTCCAGCAGAGTTAATTGTGAGATCGCAGGTCGAGAGGATGACAGCTCAAGTGTACTGCTTGTTTAGTGTGGTTTTATTGTGTCTGTCTGCTTGTTTGAGCTCAACACACGCTGGAGTCCTAGGTGAGAAGTTCTTTTAGATTCATTACGGAGCCCGAAGAAGTGCATAAATAAAGCGCCTTACAAAATTTGGTTTTAGATGCATCCGCTTATGAAAATACAGCAAAAGTCAAGTGGAAGTTCAACTTTGTATGTTAGTTTAGTTTTAATAATAAGCAAAGTTTAAATATGAAAACTGTCTAAATGCATTTTTCGTTGTAAAAACCCATATAATCACTAATATAGGCATTTTTGTTTTCTGTAAAACGAGAACTTTAGTTTTAATGTGGCTACAAAATTCTTACCAGAGTTTAACTTTTGCCTAAAGTTTATTTTTTATTTGTTTTAAGAAATTCATAACCCTACAATATAACATGGGGAGCTAATTTTATCCGATAGATAGATAGATAGATAGATAGATAGATAGATAGATAGATAGATAGATAGATAGATAGATGTGTGTGAGAATTAGTGCGTCTCTATATTTGTTTTGTTTTCTGTTGAGAAGCCTATTAAAATGCCTAAATGAAATGAGGCTGGTCATGGGGATGGCATAATTTTTGAAGATGTACACCAGTTAAATTGTATACAACATATTAACTGATTACCATGTTTTCTGTGAGCATTGCACTATTATTAACTCCACTATAGTGGGGTAGGTTGCAGCCGCACTCTCGATCTTTGAAACCGATTAACGCACTTTAGTGAAAAATTGAAGATTTCAAAGCCACTTTGAATTAAAGCAGATTAATGTGTGAATATTATAAAGTTTGAGACTCATTGCAAAACCCCTGATTTGCAAACGATTACAGCACTTCCTGGTCTCCCCTAATGATCCTCTTGAATCCTCTTCTGTAGTGTCCGGTCAGTGTCCGGCGACGCTGACGGTTGTGCCGTCCCGTCGAGGATGCACTTCTGATAGAGACTGTTCTGGAGGGCACAAATGCTGTCCATTTCACTGTGGGCGCTCGTGTGTGCCGCCTGTTTTCAGTGAGTTTTAATTAATGGATGCTATACGTCTTCCAAAAAAAAAAAAAATGTTTCTCTCAAATCACTAGCTAATTTGCTTCACAAATAATTACAAAGAAACCTAGATTATAGACTGAATATTTCGGTAAATTCTCCTACAGTCGGCTTATGATTTTTTTTTTTTTTTTCATACAGTCAATGAAACATTCCGTATTCAGTTCTGTGGCTTTTCTGTCTTGTGTCTCTATAACAGCAAAGCCAGGAGAGTGTCCAAGCAAAAATTTTGGAGCAGGAACGTGTGCCGAGTTGTGCAACTATGACAGTGACTGTCCAAACAATGAGAAATGCTGCAGCAATGGATGTGGACATCAGTGTATGGCTCCATTTGCAGGTATTAATTAGTGTTTGGGTAAGCTTCCTCATTTCAGTTTGTCATGTTCTATTATTAATTGTTCTCAATGTAAAAAGTGTTCAGGCAATTGCACGATTTTGAGCTCAGGGTGGCTCTCTAAAATTAATTTTTAACACAATTATTTATAGTTTATACGATTGATGAATAGTTAAGGAGTAAAACTTGCTATTTGGGTTTGGTGCTGTGTCTGAGACTGAATGCCGGTAAATGGACAGACTAAAATTGAACATCTGTATCCATCCAGTGAAGCCTGCAGCTGAACCGCCAAAGCATCCAGTGAAGCCTGCAGGTGAACCACCGAAGCCTCCAGTGAAGCCTGCAGCAAAACCTGTGAAGCCTGCAGCCGAACCTGTGAAGCCTGCAGTCGAACCCCCGAACCCCTCCGAAGAACTGCCCGAGCCTTCCGACAAACTACCGGATTCTTCTGAAGAACAGCCCGAGGCCTCTGACGAATTACCGGACCCTTCCGATGTACTAGCCGAGTCGCCTGCAGCCGAACCCGCAAGGCCTCATGTGAAGCCTGTAGGTGAACATCCCAGGCCTCCAATGAAGCCTGTAGCCGAACCTCCAAGGCCTTCCGACGAGGAGCCCGAGCCCTCGGACGAACTGCCTGAGCCCTCCGACGAACTACCAGAGCCTTCCGACGAACTACCCGAGCCGCCTGCAGTCGAACCCGGAAGGCCTCCTTTGAAGCCTGCAGTACAACCCGGAAAGCCTCCTGTGAAGCCTGCAGCCGGTCCCGGAAGGCCTCCATTTAAGCCTGTAGCCGAAACTCCAAGGCCTTCTGACGAGGAGCCCGAGCCGTCGGACGAACTGCCCGAGCCCGCCGACGAACTACCAGAGCCTTCCGACGAACTGCCCAAGCCGCCTGCAGTCGAACCCGTAAGGCCTCCTGTGAAGCCTGGAGCAGAACCCAGAAAGCCTCCTGTGAAGCCTGCAGCCGAACCCGGAAGGCCTCCTGTGAAGCCTGCAGCCGAACCCGGAAGGCCTCCTGTGAAGCCTGCAGCCGAACCCGGAAGGCCTCCTGTGAAGCCTGTAGCCGAACCCGGAAGGCCTCCTGTGAAGCCTGTAGCCGAACCCGGAAGGCCTCCTGTGAAGCCTGCAGCTGAACCCGGAAGGCCCCTGGTGAAGCCTGCAGCTGAACCTGGAAGGCCCCCTGTGAAGCCTGCAGCCGAACCCGGAAAGCCTCCTGTGAAGCCAGCAGCTGAACCTGCAAAGCCTCCAGTTTGTGCCGAAAACTGTCCAAGTCACCCTAATAGCCAATGTCCTGGCCATAAGTAATGTGGATATGCATGCAGTTAGCTGTGCGGATTTAACCATTGGATGTCTAGTGTTTTTCCTGTATCGGCAAATAAATCTTGCACTTGCATGTCTATTTCCTCTTTTTATTCTTTTTTTAAGTGGGAAAACAAAGTTTTTTTTTTTTTGGTATGTCTGTGTTCATTTGGCTGTTCTTTCACATAATGACTCATTGGAATCTAAGCATGAGATCTCACCCTCCTTCAAAAAACATGAGTGCACGCACAGCAGAGTCTGCAAAGTGTCACAAAATGAAAGACTGTGTTAAATTTCCTCATGTCTCAAAATGCATAACATTAGAGTGAGAATGAATGTAAACAATGTGTAGTGCTCTAGTTGTACCACCTGACTAATGCAGATTCATTTTGGCTTTGATGGTGTTGACATGGAAATGCATAAATCCGAGCCTGAATCCAAATGCGATGATTGGACAAATAATTCTTTTTTTGCTCCTGAGAACTCTACAGAAGATATGTGCATGTTTTAATATTTCGAAGACTTCTATTATTGATTGCAATAAGACATGAAGTTTCAACCGGTATTGCCAATTGACCAATAGTCTTCTGCATTCTTAATGTTCAATGTGTCAGGATATTGGGGAAGACATTGGAGACACTATAGGAGCTGAAGAGTCACGCTTTAAGGGGGCTTTCACACTGGCAGTTTAGTTCGGAACGGGGCACGGTTCGTGAGAAAAATCGTTAATGTGAACGCTGTCATCGGACCCAGGTACGCACTGGGGTGCCAAACCCGAGACTGCCTGGAAGAGGTGGTCTGAGTTCGGTTGCTCCCGAACCGTGCCGCGGTTCGCGTGAATGTGCAAGCAACACAAGACTCGGGTGCGCACTTGTTCAGGAAGTAAAGAAACCTGCGCATGCTTTTTAGCTTATTGTGATGTATTCAGTTAAAACACTTGTAAGGGATGATAGTGTTGATGATTTACTTTGGATACGAGCGAGTGTGAGCCTGCAGGGAATTCCTGCATTGCGCGTGGAATTAGAGCAACACATTTGGAAATCTACCGTCTCCTCAAAAGAGTCCATTTGTTAGCAGGAGAAGTCCACCTTATGTGACACACGCATAGTAAACCTGTATTGTTCAATCAACTGCTCATAATAGCAGCAAATTAATAAAAAACCCCACAATATTTAACCACGTTCTGCTTTCTATCATGCGACGCGCATGTTCGCAATGACGTAAGATGCAAGCAAACGCACCAGGGTTCGATGGAATCAAGTTGAGTGTGAAACCAGACCAACGCTGCAGGGGGGCACCGGAAACAACCGCGTTCGGGCTCGGACCGCAGCAAACGAGCCCAGTGTAAAAGCCCCCTAAGTCGCATATGCCGAGTTCACACAGAACAATTTTCATTCGCTGACAGGTTTTGGGAGATCGCCAACAAATGCCCAAAACCATAGGCAAATCGGTGCTCATTCACAAGAGTGACATTCATGTTAAATATCTGGGCCTGTCAGTGATTCAAAATCCTGCTGTGTGAATGTGTTCTGACTGAAAACTACAGGACAGCGGGATGTTTGGGGAAGAGTTATAGACCAGAATATCAGTATTTTCAGTATGTTCCATCACGCATTGTCACCTGATGGAGTTTTAGGACACCATTAGGTCACTTGATGGAGTTTTTTCGGTTCCTTGCCACTGTTGCCTTTGGCTTGCTCAGTTGGGGATAATCAAATTAATTAAACCAATCAGTAATACTCTTGATGGGCTCTACCAAACGTGGATGTTTTTCCACTAAGTAAGAAGAGAACATTGTTATTATGTTTTGATTGGTACTATGAAGCTGCCTTGATGCAGCCTATATTTTGGAAAGCGCTATATAAATATAATTGACTTGAATATTTTAACAAAAAGCACAAACATTTGCTTGAACAGCAGCACAGTGTAAAATGTATTCACCCCCAACTCTCTTTGCACAACCCTTGCTCCACTCTTCTCCTCAACCCTTAACTCCAGCATAATCTTTTTTATTTCTGCTTTTCACAGCAAATCAGCGTGCAGACAATTTGTATCGAAAATCTTCTTGCAGGCTATCATTTTTAATAACAATGTTTAATAACGATGTTCAATGCAGAGTTACGCCAGTCTCCAGTAGAGATTCATTTCTTGGAGAGTTTAGTCATAACTATGTTGTGGTAGAACTCCAACTTGTACCACGTGATCGCTGTACCACCTGACCACTGCAGATTCATTTGGCGTTGATAGTGTTGCCATAAAAACAATCAATCATCTCCAAATTACGGTTATTTTTACGACATCCAACCCTAATCCAACACACCTGAACAAGTTAATCAAGGTCTTCAAGAGTAGGCTATATTGGGAAGCTGCAGACAGGTGATTTTTATTAGAGTTGGAATTACCCAGAACTCCAATTGGATCTTTAAAAACGCATTTTCAAAAAGTGCTTCAACTCTTTTGATGGTGTTTGTTGTGGAACTCAGACGGTACTTTTATGCAGCAACAGGGTTTTCCTTTGTAATTTTGTGGTCCTCGCAGTCTGCCTCTGCTGATTCACTAATTCAGTGCATCTTCCAGCAGAGTTAATTGTGAGATCGCAGGTCGAGAGGATGACAGCTCAAGTGTACTGCTTGTTTAGTGTGGTTTTATTGTGTCTGTCTGCTTGTTTGAGCTCAACACACGCTGGAGTCCTAGGTGAGAAGTTCTTTTAGATTCATTACGGAGCCCGAAGAAGTGCATAAATAAAGCGCCTTACAAAATTTGGTTTTAGATGCATCCGCTTATGAAAATACAGCAAAAGTCAAGTGGAAGTTCAACTTTGTATGTTAGTTTAGTTTTAATAATAAGCAAAGTTTAAATATGAAAACTGTCTAAATGCATTTTTCGTTGTAAAAACCCATATAATCACTAATATAGGCATTTTTGTTTTCTGTAAAACGAGAACTTTAGTTTTAATGTGGCTACAAAATTCTTACCAGAGTTTAACTTTTGCCTAAAGTTTATTTTTTATTTGTTTTAAGAAATTCATAACCCTACAATATAACATGGGGAGCTAATTTTATCCGATAGATAGATAGATAGATAGATAGATAGATAGATAGATAGATAGATAGATAGATAGATAGATAGATAGATAGATAGATAGATAGATAGATAGATAGATAGATAGATAGATAGATGTGTGTGAGAATTAGTGCGTCTCTATATTTGTTTTGTTTTCTGTTGAGAAGCCTATTAAAATGCCTAAATGAAATGAGGCTGGTCATGGGGATGGCATAATTTTTGAAGATGTACACCAGTTAAATTGTATACAACATATTAACTGATTACCATGTTTTCTGTGAGCATTGCACTATTATTAACTCCACTATAGTGGGGTAGGTTGCAGCCGCACTCTCGATCTTTGAAACCGATTAACGCACTTTAGTGAAAAATTGAAGATTTCAAAGCCACTTTGAATTAAAGCAGATTAATGTGTGAATATTATAAAGTTTGAGACTCATTGCAAAACCCCTGATTTGCAAACGATTACAGCACTTCCTGGTCTCCCCTAATGATCCTCTTGAATCCTCTTCTGTAGTGTCCGGTCAGTGTCCGGCGACGCTGACGGTTGTGCCGTCCCGTCGAGGATGCACTTCTGATAGAGACTGTTCTGGAGGGCACAAATGCTGTCCATTTCACTGTGGGCGCTCGTGTGTGCCGCCTGTTTTCAGTGAGTTTTAATTAATGGATGCTATACGTCTTCCAAAAAAAAAAAAAAAATGTTTCTCTCAAATCACTAGCTAATTTGCTTCACAAATAATTACAAAGAAACCTAGATTATAGACTGAATATTTCGGTAAATTCTCCTACAGTCGGCTTATGATTTTTTTTTTTTTTTTTCATACAGTCAATGAAACATTCCGTATTCAGTTCTGTGGCTTTTCTGTCTTGTGTCTCTATAACAGCAAAGCCAGGAGAGTGTCCAAGCAAAAATTTTGGAGCAGGAACGTGTGCCAAGTTGTGCAACTATGACAGTGACTGTCCAAACAATGAGAAATGCTGCAGCAATGGATGTGGACATCAGTGTATGGCTCCATTTGCAGGTATTAATTAGTGTTTGGGTAAGCTTCCTCATTTCAGTTTGTCATGTTCTATTATTAATTGTTCTCAATGTAAAAAGTGTTCAGGCAATTGCACGATTTTGAGCTCAGGGTGGCTCTCTAAAATTAATTTTTAACACAATTATTTATAGTTTATACGATTGATGAATAGTTAAGGAGTAAAACTTGCTATTTGGGTTTGGTGCTGTGTCTGAGACTGAATGCCGGTAAATGGACAGACTAAAATTGAACATCTGTATCCATCCAGTGAAGCCTGCAGCTGAACCGCCAAAGCATCCAGTGAAGCCTGCAGGTGAACCACCGAAGCCTCCAGTGAAGCCTGCAGCAAAACCTGTGAAGCCTGCAGCCGAACCTGTGAAGCCTGCAGTCGAACCCCCGAACCCCTCCGAAGAACTGCCCGAGCCTTCCGACAAACTACCGGATTCTTCTGAAGAACAGCCCGAGGCCTCTGACGAATTACCAGACCCTTCCGATGTACTAGCCGAGTCGCCTGCAGCCGAACCCGCAAGGCCTCATGTGAAGCCTGTAGGTGAACATCCCAGGCCTCCAATGAAGCCTGTAGCCGAACCTCCAAGGCCTTCCGACGAGGAGCCCGAGCCCTCGGACGAACTGCCTGAGCCCTCCGACGAACTACCAGAGCCTTCCGACGAACTACCCGAGCCGCCTGCAGTCGAACCCGGAAGGCCTCCTTTGAAGCCTGCAGTACAACCCGGAAAGCCTCCTGTGAAGCCTGCAGCCGGTCCCGGAAGGCCTCCATTTAAGCCTGTAGCCGAAACTCCAAGGCCTTCTGACGAGGAGCCCGAGCCGTCGGACGAACTGCCCGAGCCCGCCGACGAACTACCAGAGCCTTCCGACGAACTGCCCAAGCCGCCTGCAGTCGAACCCGTAAGGCCTCCTGTGAAGCCTGGAGCAGAACCCAGAAAGCCTCCTGTGAAGCCTGCAGCCGAACCCGGAAGGCCTCCTGTGAAGCCTGCAGCCGAACCCGGAAGGCCTCCTGTGAAGCCTGCAGCCGAACCCGGAAGGCCTCCTGTGAAGCCTGTAGCCGAACCCGGAAGGCCTCCTGTGAAGCCTGTAGCCGAACCCGGAAGGCCTCCTGTGAAGCCTGCAGCTGAACCCGGAAGGCCCCTGGTGAAGCCTGCAGCTGAACCTGGAAGGCCCCCTGTGAAGCCTGCAGCCGAACCCGGAAAGCCTCCTGTGAAGCCAGCAGCTGAACCTGCAAAGCCTCCAGTTTGTGCCGAAAACTGTCCAAGTCACCCTAATAGCCAATGTCCTGGCCATAAGTAATGTGGATATGCATGCAGTTAGCTGTGCGGATTTAACCATTGGATGTCTAGTGTTTTTCCTGTATCGGCAAATAAATCTTGCACTTGCATGTCTATTTCCTCTTTTTATTCTTTTTTTAAGTGGGAAAACAAAGTTTTTTTTTTTTTGGTATGTCTGTGTTCATTTGGCTGTTCTTTCACATAATGACTCATTGGAATCTAAGCATGAGATCTCACCCTCCTTCAAAAAACATGAGTGCACGCACAGCAGAGTCTGCAAAGTGTCACAAAATGAAAGACTGTGTTAAATTTCCTCATGTCTCAAAATGCATAACATTAGAGTGAGAATGAATGTAAACAATGTGTAGTGCTCTAGTTGTACCACCTGACTAATGCAGATTCATTTTGGCTTTGATGGTGTTGACATGGAAATGCATAAATCCGAGCCTGAATCCAAATGCGATGATTGGACAAATAATTCTTTTTTTGCTCCTGAGAACTCTACAGAAGATATGTGCATGTTTTAATATTTCGAAGACTTCTATTATTGATTGCAATAAGACATGAAGTTTCAACCGGTATTGCCAATTGACCAATAGTCTTCTGCATTCTTAATGTTCAATGTGTCAGGATATTGGGGAAGACATTGGAGACACTATAGGAGCTGAAGCGTCACGCTTTAAGGGGGCTTTCACACTGGCAGTTTAGTTCGGAACGGGGCACGGTTCGTGAGAAAAATCGTTAATGTGAACGCTGTCATCGGACCCAGGTACGCACTGGGGTGCCAAACCCGAGACTGCCTGGAAGAGGTGGTCTGAGTTCGGTTGCTCCCGAACCGTGCCGCGGTTCGCGTGAATGTGCAAGCAACACAAGACTCGGGTGCGCACTTGTTCAGGAAGTAAAGAAACCTGCGCATGCTTTTTAGCTTATTGTGATGTATTCAGTTAAAACACTTGTAAGGGATGATAGTGTTGATGATTTACTTTGGATACGAGCGAGTGTGAGCCTGCAGGGAATTCCTGCATTGCGCGTGGAATTAGAGCAACACATTTGGAAATCTACCGTCTCCTCAAAAGAGTCCATTTGTTAGCAGGAGAAGTCCACCTTATGTGACACACGCATAGTAAACCTGTATTGTTCAATCAACTGCTCATAATAGCAGCAAATTAATAAAAAACCCCACAATATTTAACCACGTTCTGCTTTCTATCATGCGACGCGCATGTTCGCAATGACGTAAGATGCAAGCAAACGCACCAGGGTTCGATGGAATCAAGTTGAGTGTGAAACCAGACCAACGCTGCAGGGGGGCACCGGAAACAACCGCGTTCGGGCTCGGACCGCAGCAAACGAGCCCAGTGTAAAAGCCCCCTAAGTCGCATATGCCGAGTTCACACAGAACAATTTTCATTCGCTGACAGGTTTTGGGAGATCGCCAACAAATGCCCAAAACCATAGGCAAATCGGTGCTCATTCACAAGAGTGACATTCATGTTAAATATCTGGGCCTGTCAGTGATTCAAAATCCTGCTGTGTGAATGTGTTCTGACTGAAAACTACAGGACAGCGGGATGTTTGGGGAAGAGTTATAGACCAGAATATCAGTATTTTCAGTATGTTCCATCACGCATTGTCACCTGATGGAGTTTTAGGACACCATTAGGTCACTTGATGGAGTTTTTTCGGTTCCTTGCCACTGTTGCCTTTGGCTTGCTCAGTTGGGGATAATCAAATTAATTAAACCAATCAGTAATACTCTTGATGGGCTCTACCAAACGTGGATGTTTTTCCACTAAGTAAGAAGAGAACATTGTTATTATGTTTTGATTGGTACTATGAAGCTGCCTTGATGCAGCCTATATTTTGGAAAGCGCTATATAAATATAATTGACTTGAATATTTTAACAAAAAGCACAAACATTTGCTTGAACAGCAGCACAGTGTAAAATGTATTCACCCCCAACTCTCTTTGCACAACCCTTGCTCCACTCTTCTCCTCAACCCTTAACTCCAGCATAATCTTTTTTATTTCTGCTTTTCACTGCAAATCAGCGTGCAGACAATTTGTATCGAAAATCTTCTTGCAGGCTATCATTTTTAATAACAATGTTTAATAACGATGTTCAATGCAGAGTTACGCCAGTCTCCAGTAGAGATTCATTTCTTGGAGAGTTTAGTCATAACTATGTTGTGGTAGAACTCCAACTTGTACCACGTGATCGCTGTACCACCTGACCACTGCAGATTCATTTGGCGTTGATAGTGTTGCCATAAAAACAATCAATCATCTCCAAATTACGGTTATTTTTACGACATCCAACCCTAATCCAACACACCTGAACAAGTTAATCAAGGTCTTCAAGAGTAGGCTATATTGGGAAGCTGCAGACAGGTGATTTTTATTAGAGTTGGAATTACCCAGAACTCCAATTGGATCTTTAAAAACGCATTTTCAAAAAGTGCTTCAACTCTTTTGATGGTGTTTGTTGTGGAACTCAGACGGTACTTTTATGCAGCAACAGGGTTTTCCTTTGTAATTTTGTGGTCCTCGCAGTCTGCCTCTGCTGATTCACTAATTCAGTGCATCTTCCAGCAGAGTTAATTGTGAGATCGCAGGTCGAGAGGATGACAGCTCAAGTGTACTGCTTGTTTAGTGTGGTTTTATTGTGTCTGTCTGCTTGTTTGAGCTCAACACACGCTGGAGTCCTAGGTGAGAAGTTCTTTTAGATTCATTACGGAGCCCGAAGAAGTGCATAAATAAAGCGCCTTACAAAATTTGGTTTTAGATGCATCCGCTTATGAAAATACAGCAAAAGTCAAGTGGAAGTTCAACTTTGTATGTTAGTTTAGTTTTAATAATAAGCAAAGTTTAAATATGAAAACTGTCTAAATGCATTTTTCGTTGTAAAAACCCATATAATCACTAATATAGGCATTTTTGTTTTCTGTAAAACGAGAACTTTAGTTTTAATGTGGCTACAAAATTCTTACCAGAGTTTAACTTTTGCCTAAAGTTTATTTTTTATTTGTTTTAAGAAATTCATAACCCTACGATATAACATGGGGAGCTAATTTTATCCGATAGATAGATAGATAGATAGATAGATAGATAGATAGATAGATAGATAGATAGATAGATAGATAGATAGATAGATAGATGTGTGTGAGAATTAGTGCGTCTCTATATTTGTTTTGTTTTCTGTTGAGAAGCCTATTAAAATGCCTAAATGAAATGAGGCTGGTCATGGGGATGGCATAATTTTTGAAGATGTACACCAGTTAAATTGTATACAACATATTAACTGATTACCATGTTTTCTGTGAGCATTGCACTATTATTAACTCCACTATAGTGGGGTAGGTTGCAGCCGCACTCTCGATCTTTGAAACCGATTAACGCACTTTAGTGAAAAATTGAAGATTTCAAAGCCACTTTGAATTAAAGCAGATTAATGTGTGAATATTATAAAGTTTGAGACTCATTGCAAAACCCCTGATTTGCAAACGATTACAGCACTTCCTGGTCTCCCCTAATGATCCTCTTGAATCCTCTTCTGTAGTGTCCGGTCAGTGTCCGGCGACGCTGACGGTTGTGCCGTCCCGTCGAGGATGCACTTCTGATAGAGACTGTTCTGGAGGGCACAAATGCTGTCCATTTCACTGTGGGCGCTCGTGTGTGCCGCCTGTTTTCAGTGAGTTTTAATTAATGGATGCTATACGTCTTCCAAAAAAAAAAAAAATGTTTCTCTCAAATCACTAGCTAATTTGCTTCACAAATAATTACAAAGAAACCTAGATTATAGACTGAATATTTCGGTAAATTCTCCTACAGTCGGCTTATGATTTTTTTTTTTTTTTTTTCATACAGTCAATGAAACATTCCGTATTCAGTTCTGTGGCTTTTCTGTCTTGTGTCTCTATAACAGCAAAGCCAGGAGAGTGTCCAAGCAAAAATTTTGGAGCAGGAACGTGTGCCAAGTTGTGCAACTATGACAGTGACTGTCCAAACAATGAGAAATGCTGCAGCAATGGATGTGGACATCAGTGTATGGCTCCATTTGCAGGTATTAATTAGTGTTTGGGTAAGCTTCCTCATTTCAGTTTGTCATGTTCTATTATTAATTGTTCTCAATGTAAAAAGTGTTCAGGCAATTGCACGATTTTGAGCTCAGGGTGGCTCTCTAAAATTAATTTTTAACACAATTATTTATAGTTTATACGATTGATGAATAGTTAAGGAGTAAAACTTGCTATTTGGGTTTGGTGCTGTGTCTGAGACTGAATGCCGGTAAATGGACAGACTAAAATTGAACATCTGTATCCATCCAGTGAAGCCTGCAGCTGAACCGCCAAAGCATCCAGTGAAGCCTGCAGGTGAACCACCGAAGCCTCCAGTGAAGCCTGCAGCAAAACCTGTGAAGCCTGCAGCCGAACCTGTGAAGCCTGCAGTCGAACCCCCGAACCCCTCCGAAGAACTGCCCGAGCCTTCCGACAAACTACCGGATTCTTCTGAAGAACAGCCCGAGGCCTCTGACGAATTACCAGACCCTTCCGATGTACTAGCCGAGTCGCCTGCAGCCGAACCCGCAAGGCCTCATGTGAAGCCTGTAGGTGAACATCCCAGGCCTCCAATGAAGCCTGTAGCCGAACCTCCAAGGCCTTCCGACGAGGAGCCCGAGCCCTCGGACGAACTGCCTGAGCCCTCCGACGAACTACCAGAGCCTTCCGACGAACTACCCGAGCCGCCTGCAGTCGAACCCGGAAGGCCTCCTTTGAAGCCTGCAGTACAACCCGGAAAGCCTCCTGTGAAGCCTGCAGCCGGTCCCGGAAGGCCTCCATTTAAGCCTGTAGCCGAAACTCCAAGGCCTTCTGACGAGGAGCCCGAGCCGTCGGACGAACTGCCCGAGCCCGCCGACGAACTACCAGAGCCTTCCGACGAACTGCCCAAGCCGCCTGCAGTCGAACCCGTAAGGCCTCCTGTGAAGCCTGGAGCAGAACCCAGAAAGCCTCCTGTGAAGCCTGCAGCCGAACCCGGAAGGCCTCCTGTGAAGCCTGCAGCCGAACCCGGAAGGCCTCCTGTGAAGCCTGCAGCCGAACCCGGAAGGCCTCCTGTGAAGCCTGTAGCCGAACCCGGAAGGCCTCCTGTGAAGCCTGTAGCCGAACCCGGAAGGCCTCCTGTGAAGCCTGCAGCTGAACCCGGAAGGCCCCTGGTGAAGCCTGCAGCTGAACCTGGAAGGCCCCCTGTGAAGCCTGCAGCCGAACCCGGAAAGCCTCCTGTGAAGCCAGCAGCTGAACCTGCAAAGCCTCCAGTTTGTGCCGAAAACTGTCCAAGTCACCCTAATAGCCAATGTCCTGGCCATAAGTAATGTGGATATGCATGCAGTTAGCTGTGCGGATTTAACCATTGGATGTCTAGTGTTTTTCCTGTATCGGCAAATAAATCTTGCACTTGCATGTCTATTTCCTCTTTTTATTCTTTTTTTAAGTGGGAAAACAAAGTTTTTTTTTTTTTGGTATGTCTGTGTTCATTTGGCTGTTCTTTCACATAATGACTCATTGGAATCTAAGCATGAGATCTCACCCTCCTTCAAAAAACATGAGTGCACGCACAGCAGAGTCTGCAAAGTGTCACAAAATGAAAGACTGTGTTAAATTTCCTCATGTCTCAAAATGCATAACATTAGAGTGAGAATGAATGTAAACAATGTGTAGTGCTCTAGTTGTACCACCTGACTAATGCAGATTCATTTTGGCTTTGATGGTGTTGACATGGAAATGCATAAATCCGAGCCTGAATCCAAATGCGATGATTGGACAAATAATTCTTTTTTTGCTCCTGAGAACTCTACAGAAGATATGTGCATGTTTTAATATTTCGAAGACTTCTATTATTGATTGCAATAAGACATGAAGTTTCAACCGGTATTGCCAATTGACCAATAGTCTTCTGCATTCTTAATGTTCAATGTGTCAGGATATTGGGGAAGACATTGGAGACACTATAGGAGCTGAAGAGTCACGCTTTAAGGGGGCTTTCACACTGGCAGTTTAGTTCGGAACGGGGCACGGTTCGTGAGAAAAATCGTTAATGTGAACGCTGTCATCGGACCCAGGTACGCACTGGGGTGCCAAACCCGAGACTGCCTGGAAGAGGTGGTCTGAGTTCGGTTGCTCCCGAACCGTGCCGCGGTTCGCGTGAATGTGCAAGCAACACAAGACTCGGGTGCGCACTTGTTCAGGAAGTAAAGAAACCTGCGCATGCTTTTTAGCTTATTGTGATGTATTCAGTTAAAACACTTGTAAGGGATGATAGTGTTGATGATTTACTTTGGATACGAGCGAGTGTGAGCCTGCAGGGAATTCCTGCATTGCGCGTGGAATTAGAGCAACACATTTGGAAATCTACCGTCTCCTCAAAAGAGTCCATTTGTTAGCAGGAGAAGTCCACCTTATGTGACACACGCATAGTAAACCTGTATTGTTCAATCAACTGCTCATAATAGCAGCAAATTAATAAAAAACCCCACAATATTTAACCACGTTCTGCTTTCTATCATGCGACGCGCATGTTCGCAATGACGTAAGATGCAAGCAAACGCACCAGGGTTCGATGGAATCAAGTTGAGTGTGAAACCAGACCAACGCTGCAGGGGGGCACCGGAAACAACCGCGTTCGGGCTCGGACCGCAGCAAACGAGCCCAGTGTAAAAGCCCCCTAAGTCGCATATGCCGAGTTCACACAGAACAATTTTCATTCGCTGACAGGTTTTGGGAGATCGCCAACAAATGCCCAAAACCATAGGCAAATCGGTGCTCATTCACAAGAGTGACATTCATGTTAAATATCTGGGCCTGTCAGTGATTCAAAATCCTGCTGTGTGAATGTGTTCTGACTGAAAACTACAGGACAGCGGGATGTTTGGGGAAGAGTTATAGACCAGAATATCAGTATTTTCAGTATGTTCCATCACGCATTGTCACCTGATGGAGTTTTAGGACACCATTAGGTCACTTGATGGAGTTTTTTCGGTTCCTTGCCACTGTTGCCTTTGGCTTGCTCAGTTGGGGATAATCAAATTAATTAAACCAATCAGTAATACTCTTGATGGGCTCTACCAAACGTGGATGTTTTTCCACTAAGTAAGAAGAGAACATTGTTATTATGTTTTGATTGGTACTATGAAGCTGCCTTGATGCAGCCTATATTTTGGAAAGCGCTATATAAATATAATTGACTTGAATATTTTAACAAAAAGCACAAACATTTGCTTGAACAGCAGCACAGTGTAAAATGTATTCACCCCCAACTCTCTTTGCACAACCCTTGCTCCACTCTTCTCCTCAACCCTTAACTCCAGCATAATCTTTTTTATTTCTGCTTTTCACTGCAAATCAGCGTGCAGACAATTTGTATCGAAAATCTTCTTGCAGGCTATCATTTTTAATAACAATGTTTAATAACGATGTTCAATGCAGAGTTACGCCAGTCTCCAGTAGAGATTCATTTCTTGGAGAGTTTAGTCATAACTATGTTGTGGTAGAACTCCAACTTGTACCACGTGATCGCTGTACCACCTGACCACTGCAGATTCATTTGGCGTTGATAGTGTTGCCATAAAAACAATCAATCATCTCCAAATTACGGTTATTTTTACGACATCCAACCCTAATCCAACACACCTGAACAAGTTAATCAAGGTCTTCAAGAGTAGGCTATATTGGGAAGCTGCAGACAGGTGATTTTTATTAGAGTTGGAATTACCCAGAACTCCAATTGGATCTTTAAAAACGCATTTTCAAAAAGTGCTTCAACTCTTTTGATGGTGTTTGTTGTGGAACTCAGACGGTACTTTTATGCAGCAACAGGGTTTTCCTTTGTAATTTTGTGGTCCTCGCAGTCTGCCTCTGCTGATTCACTAATTCAGTGCATCTTCCAGCAGAGTTAATTGTGAGATCGCAGGTCGAGAGGATGACAGCTCAAGTGTACTGCTTGTTTAGTGTGGTTTTATTGTGTCTGTCTGCTTGTTTGAGCTCAACACACGCTGGAGTCCTAGGTGAGAAGTTCTTTTAGATTCATTACGGAGCCCGAAGAAGTGCATAAATAAAGCGCCTTACAAAATTTGGTTTTAGATGCATCCGCTTATGAAAATACAGCAAAAGTCAAGTGGAAGTTCAACTTTGTATGTTAGTTTAGTTTTAATAATAAGCAAAGTTTAAATATGAAAACTGTCTAAATGCATTTTTCGTTGTAAAAACCCATATAATCACTAATATAGGCATTTTTGTTTTCTGTAAAACGAGAACTTTAGTTTTAATGTGGCTACAAAATTCTTACCAGAGTTTAACTTTTGCCTAAAGTTTATTTTTTATTTGTTTTAAGAAATTCATAACCCTACAATATAACATGGGGAGCTAATTTTATCCGATAGATAGATAGATAGATAGATAGATAGATAGATAGATAGATAGATAGATAGATAGATAGATAGATAGATAGATAGATAGATAGATAGATAGATAGATAGATAGATAGATAGATGTGTGTGAGAATTAGTGCGTCTCTATATTTGTTTTGTTTTCTGTTGAGAAGCCTATTAAAATGCCTAAATGAAATGAGGCTGGTCATGGGGATGGCATAATTTTTGAAGATGTACACCAGTTAAATTGTATACAACATATTAACTGATTACCATGTTTTCTGTGAGCATTGCACTATTATTAACTCCACTATAGTGGGGTAGGTTGCAGCCGCACTCTCGATCTTTGAAACCGATTAACGCACTTTAGTGAAAAATTGAAGATTTCAAAGCCACTTTGAATTAAAGCAGATTAATGTGTGAATATTATAAAGTTTGAGACTCATTGCAAAACCCCTGATTTGCAAACGATTACAGCACTTCCTGGTCTCCCCTAATGATCCTCTTGAATCCTCTTCTGTAGTATCCGGTCAGTGTCCGGCGACGCTGACGGTTGTGCCGTCCCGTCGAGGATGCACTTCTGATAGAGACTGTTCTGGAGGGCACAAATGCTGTCCATTTCACTGTGGGCGCTCGTGTGTGCCGCCTGTTTTCAGTGAGTTTTAATTAATGGATGCTATACGTCTTCCAAAAAAAAAAAAAATGTTTCTCTCAAATCACTAGCTAATTTGCTTCACAAATAATTACAAAGAAACCTAGATTATAGACTGAATATTTCGGTAAATTCTCCTACAGTCGGCTTATGATTTTTTTTTTTTTTTTTTCATACAGTCATTGAAACATTCCGTATTCAGTTCTGTGGCTTTTCTGTCTTGTGTCTCTATAACAGCAAAGCCAGGAGAGTGTCCAAGCAAAAATTTTGGAGCAGGAACGTGTGCCAAGTTGTGCAACTATGACAGTGACTGTCCAAACAATGAGAAATGCTGCAGCAATGGATGTGGACATCAGTGTATGGCTCCATTTGCAGGTATTAATTAGTGTTTGGGTAAGCTTCCTCATTTCAGTTTGTCATGTTCTATTATTAATTGTTCTCAATGTAAAAAGTGTTCAGGCAATTGCACGATTTTGAGCTCAGGGTGGCTCTCTAAAATTAATTTTTAACACAATTATTTATAGTTTATACGATTGATGAATAGTTAAGGAGTAAAACTTGCTATTTGGGTTTGGTGCTGTGTCTGAGACTGAATGCCGGTAAATGGACAGACTAAAATTGAACATCTGTATCCATCCAGTGAAGCCTGCAGCTGAACCGCCAAAGCATCCAGTGAAGCCTGCAGGTGAACCACCGAAGCCTCCAGTGAAGCCTGCAGCAAAACCTGTGAAGCCTGCAGCCGAACCTGTGAAGCCTGCAGTCGAACCCCCGAACCCCTCCGAAGAACTGCCCGAGCCTTCCGACAAACTACCGGATTCTTCTGAAGAACAGCCCGAGGCCTCTGACGAATTACCAGACCCTTCCGATGTACTAGCCGAGTCGCCTGCAGCCGAACCCGCAAGGCCTCATGTGAAGCCTGTAGGTGAACATCCCAGGCCTCCAATGAAGCCTGTAGCCGAACCTCCAAGGCCTTCCGACGAGGAGCCCGAGCCCTCGGACGAACTGCCTGAGCCCTCCGACGAACTACCAGAGCCTTCCGACGAACTACCCGAGCCGCCTGCAGTCGAACCCGGAAGGCCTCCTTTGAAGCCTGCAGTACAACCCGGAAAGCCTCCTGTGAAGCCTGCAGCCGGTCCCGGAAGGCCTCCATTTAAGCCTGTAGCCGAAACTCCAAGGCCTTCTGACGAGGAGCCCGAGCCGTCGGACGAACTGCCCGAGCCCGCCGACGAACTACCAGAGCCTTCCGACGAACTGCCCAAGCCGCCTGCAGTCGAACCCGTAAGGCCTCCTGTGAAGCCTGGAGCAGAACCCAGAAAGCCTCCTGTGAAGCCTGCAGCCGAACCCGGAAGGCCTCCTGTGAAGCCTGCAGCCGAACCCGGAAGGCCTCCTGTGAAGCCTGCAGCCGAACCCGGAAGGCCTCCTGTGAAGCCTGTAGCCGAACCCGGAAGGCCTCCTGTGAAGCCTGCAGCCGAACCCGGAAGGCCTCCTGTGAAGCCTGCAGCTGAACCCGGAAGGCCCCTGGTGAAGCCTGCAGCTGAACCTGGAAGGCCCCCTGTGAAGCCTGCAGCCGAACCCGGAAAGCCTCCTGTGAAGCCAGCAGCTGAACCTGCAAAGCCTCCAGTTTGTGCCGAAAACTGTCCAAGTCACCCTAATAGCCAATGTCCTGGCCATAAGTAATGTGGATATGCATGCAGTTAGCTGTGCGGATTTAACCATTGGATGTCTAGTGTTTTTCCTGTATCGGCAAATAAATCTTGCACTTGCATGTCTATTTCCTCTTTTTATTCTTTTTTTAAGTGGGAAAACAAAGTTTTTTTTTTGGTATGTCTGTGTTCATTTGGCTGTTCTTTCACATAATGACTCATTGGAATCTAAGCATGAGATCTCACCCTCCTTCAAAAAACATGAGTGCACGCACAGCAGAGTCTGCAAAGTGTCACAAAATGAAAGACTGTGTTAAATTTCCTCATGTCTCAAAATGCATAACATTAGAGTGAGAATGAATGTAAACAATGTGTAGTGCTCTAGTTGTACCACCTGACTAATGCAGATTCATTTTGGCTTTGATAGTGTTGACATGGAAATGCATAAATCCGAGCCTGAATCCAAATGCGATGATTGGACAAATAATTCTTTTTTTGCTCCTGAGAACTCTACAGAAGATATGTGCATGTTTTAATATTTCGAAGACTTCTATTATTGATTGCAATAGGACATGAAGTTTCAACCGGTATTGCCAATTGACCAATAGTCTTCTGCATTCTTAATGTTCAATGTGTCAGGATATTGGGGAAGACATTGGAGACGCTATAGGAGCTGAAGAGTCACGCTTTAAGGGGGCTTTCACACTGGCAGTTTAGTTCGGAACGGGGCACGGTTCGTGAGAAAAATCGTTAATGTGAACGCTGTCATCGGACCCAGGTACGCACTGGGGTGCCAAACCCGAGACTGCCTGGAAGAGGTGGTCTGAGTTCGGTTGCTCCCGAACCGTGCCGCGGTTCGCGTGAATGTGCAAGCAACACAAGACTCGGGTGCGCACTTGTTCAGGAAGTAAAGAAACCTGCGCATGCTTTTTAGCTTATTGTGATGTATTCAGTTAAAACACTTGTAAGGGATGATAGTGTTGATGATTTACTTTGGATACGAGCGAGTGTGAGCCTGCAGGGAATTCCTGCATTGCGCGTGGAATTAGAGCAACACATTTGGAAATCTACCATCTCCTCAAAAGAGTCCATTTGTTAGCTGGAGAAGTCCACCTTATGTGACACACGCATAGTAAACCTGTATTGTTCAATCAACTGCTCATAATAGCAGCAAATTAATAAAAAACCCCACAATATTTAACCACGTTCTGCTTTCTATCATGCGACGCGCATGTTCGCAATGACGTAAGATGCAAGCAAACGCACCAGGGTTCGATGGAATCAAGTTGAGTGTGAAACCAGACCAACGCTGCAGGGGGGCACCGGAAACAACCGCGTTCGGGCTCGGACCGCAGCAAACGAGCCCAGTGTAAAAGCCCCCTAAGTCGCATATGCCGAGTTCACACAGAACAATTTTCATTCGCTGACAGGTTTTGGGAGATCGCCAACAAATGCCCAAAACCATAGGCAAATCGGTGCTCATTCACAAGAGTGACATTCATGTTAAATATCTGGGCCTGTCAGTGATTCAAAATCCTGCTGTGTGAATGTGTTCTGACTGAAAACTACAGGACAGCGGGATGTTTGGGGAAGAGTTATAGACCAGAATATCAGTATTTTCAGTATGTTCCATCACGCATTGTCACCTGATGGAGTTTTAGGACACCATTAGGTCACTTGATGGAGTTTTTTCGGTTCCTTGCCACTGTTGCCTTTGGCTTGCTCAGTTGGGGATAATCAAATTAATTAAACCAATCAGTAATACTCTTGATGGGCTCTACCAAACGTGGATGTTTTTCCACTAAGTAAGAAGAGAACATTGTTATTATGTTTTGATTGGTACTATGAAGCTGCCTTGATGCAGCCTATATTTTGGAAAGCGCTATATAAATATAATTGACTTGAATATTTTAACAAAAAGCACAAACATTTGCTTGAACAGCAGCACAGTGTAAAATGTATTCACCCCCAACTCTCTTTGCACAACCCTTGCTCCACTCTTCTCCTCAACCCTTAACTCCAGCATAATCTTTTTTATTTCTGCTTTTCACTGCAAATCAGCGTGCAGACAATTTGTATCGAAAATCTTCTTGCAGGCTATCATTTTTAATAACAATGTTTAATAACGATGTTCAATGCAGAGTTACGCCAGTCTCCAGTAGAGATTCATTTCTTGGAGAGTTTAGTCATAACTATGTTGTGGTAGAACTCCAACTTGTACCACGTGATCGCTGTACCACCTGACCACTGCAGATTCATTTGGCGTTGATAGTGTTGCCATAAAAACAATCAATCATCTCCAAATTACGGTTATTTTTACGACATCCAACCCTAATCCAACACACCTGAACAAGTTAATCAAGGTCTTCAAGAGTAGGCTATATTGGGAAGCTGCAGACAGGTGATTTTTATTAGAGTTGGAATTACCCAGAACTCCAATTGGATCTTTAAAAACGCATTTTCAAAAAGTGCTTCAACTCTTTTGATGGTGTTTGTTGTGGAACTCAGACGGTACTTTTATGCAGCAACAGGGTTTTCCTTTGTAATTTTGTGGTCCTCGCAGTCTGCCTCTGCTGATTCACTAATTCAGTGCATCTTCCAGCAGAGTTAATTGTGAGATCGCAGGTCGAGAGGATGACAGCTCAAGTGTACTGCTTGTTTAGTGTGGTTTTATTGTGTCTGTCTGCTTGTTTGAGCTCAACACACGCTGGAGTCCTAGGTGAGAAGTTCTTTTAGATTCATTACGGAGCCCGAAGAAGTGCATAAATAAAGCGCCTTACAAAATTTGGTTTTAGATGCATCCGCTTATGAAAATACAGCAAAAGTCAAGTGGAAGTTCAACTTTGTATGTTAGTTTAGTTTTAATAATAAGCAAAGTTTAAATATGAAAACTGTCTAAATGCATTTTTCGTTGTAAAAACCCATATAATCACTAATATAGGCATTTTTGTTTTCTGTAAAACGAGAACTTTAGTTTTAATGTGGCTACAAAATTCTTACCAGAGTTTAACTTTTGCCTAAAGTTTATTTTTTATTTGTTTTAAGAAATTCATAACCCTACAATATAACATGGGGAGCTAATTTTATCCGATAGATAGATAGATAGATAGATAGATAGATAGATAGATAGATAGATAGATAGATAGATAGATAGATAGATAGATAGATAGATAGATAGATGTGTGTGAGAATTAGTGCGTCTCTATATTTGTTTTGTTTTCTGTTGAGAAGCCTATTAAAATGCCTAAATGAAATGAGGCTGGTCATGGGGATGGCATAATTTTTGAAGATGTACACCAGTTAAATTGTATACAACATATTAACTGATTACCATGTTTTCTGTGAGCATTGCACTATTATTAACTCCACTATAGTGGGGTAGGTTGCAGCCGCACTCTCGATCTTTGAAACCGATTAACGCACTTTAGCGAAAAATTGAAGATTTCAAAGCCACTTTGAATTAAAGCAGATTAATGTGTGAATATTATAAAGTTTGAGACTCATTGCAAAACCCCTGATTTGCAAACGATTACAGCACTTCCTGGTCTCCCCTAATGATCCTCTTGAATCCTCTTCTGTAGTGTCCGGTCAGTGTCCGGCGACGCTGACGGTTGTGCCGTCCCGTCGAGGATGCACTTCTGATAGAGACTGTTCTGGAGGGCACAAATGCTGTCCATTTCACTGTGGGCGCTCGTGTGTGCCGCCTGTTTTCAGTGAGTTTTAATTAATGGATGCTATACGTCTTCCAAAAAAAAAAAAAAAAAATGTTTCTCTCAAATCACTAGCTAATTTGCTTCACAAATAATTACAAAGAAACCTAGATTATAGACTGAATATTTCGGTAAATTCTCCTACAGTCGGCTTATGATTTTTTTTTTTTTTTCATACAGTCAATGAAACATTCCGTATTCAGTTCTGTGGCTTTTCTGTCTTGTGTCTCTATAACAGCAAAGCCAGGAGAGTGTCCAAGCAAAAATTTTGGAGCAGGAACGTGTGCCAAGTTGTGCAACTATGACAGTGACTGTCCAAACAATGAGAAATGCTGCAGCAATGGATGTGGACATCAGTGTATGGCTCCATTTGCAGGTATTAATTAGTGTTTGGGTAAGCTTCCTCATTTCAGTTTGTCATGTTCTATTATTAATTGTTCTCAATGTAAAAAGTGTTCAGGCAATTGCACGATTTTGAGCTCAGGGTGGCTCTCTAAAATTAATTTTTAACACAATTATTTATAGTTTATACGATTGATGAATAGTTAAGGAGTAAAACTTGCTATTTGGGTTTGGTGCTGTGTCTGAGACTGAATGCCGGTAAATGGACAGACTAAAATTGAACATCTGTATCCATCCAGTGAAGCCTGCAGCTGAACCGCCAAAGCATCCAGTGAAGCCTGCAGGTGAACCACCGAAGCCTCCAGTGAAGCCTGCAGCAAAACCTGTGAAGCCTGCAGCCGAACCTGTGAAGCCTGCAGTCGAACCCCCGAACCCCTCCGAAGAACTGCCCGAGCCTTCCGACAAACTACCGGATTCTTCTGAAGAACAGCCCGAGGCCTCTGACGAATTACCGGACCCTTCCGATGTACTAGCCGAGTCGCCTGCAGCCGAACCCGCAAGGCCTCATGTGAAGCCTGTAGGTGAACATCCCAGGCCTCCAATGAAGCCTGTAGCCGAACCTCCAAGGCCTTCCGACGAGGAGCCCGAGCCCTCGGACGAACTGCCTGAGCCCTCCGACGAACTACCAGAGCCTTCCGACGAACTACCCGAGCCGCCTGCAGTCGAACCCGGAAGGCCTCCTTTGAAGCCTGCAGTACAACCCGGAAAGCCTCCTGTGAAGCCTGCAGCCGGTCCCGGAAGGCCTCCATTTAAGCCTGTAGCCGAAACTCCAAGGCCTTCTGACGAGGAGCCCGAGCCGTCGGACGAACTGCCCGAGCCCGCCGACGAACTACCAGAGCCTCTCGACGAACTGCCCAAGCCGCCTGCAGTCGAACCCGTAAGGCCTCCTGTGAAGCCTGGAGCAGAACCCGGAAGGCCTCCTGTGAAGCCTGCAGCCGAACCCGGAAGGCCTCCTGTGAAGCCTGCAGCCGAACCCGGAAGGCCTCCTGTGAAGCCTGCAGCCGAACCCGGAAGGCCTCCTGTGAAGCCTGTAGCCGAACCCGGAAGGCCTCCTGTGAAGCCTGCAGCCGAACCCGGAAGGCCTCCTGTGAAGCCTGCAGCTGAACCCGGAAGGCCCCTGGTGAAGCCTGCAGCTGAACCTGGAAGGCCCCCTGTGAAGCCTGCAGCCGAACCCGGAAAGCCTCCTGTGAAGCCAGCAGCTGAACCTGCAAAGCCTCCAGTTTGTGCCGAAAACTGTCCAAGTCACCCTAATAGCCAATGTCCTGGCCATAAGTAATGTGGATATGCATGCAGTTAGCTGTGCGGATTTAACCATTGGATGTCTAGTGTTTTTCCTGTATCGGCAAATAAATCTTGCACTTGCATGTCTATTTCCTCTTTTTATTCTTTTTTTAAGTGGGAAAACAAAGTTTTTTTTTTTGGTATGTCTGTGTTCATTTGGCTGTTCTTTCACATAATGACTCATTGGAATCTAAGCATGAGATCTCACCCTCCTTCAAAAAACATGAGTGCACGCACAGCAGAGTCTGCAAAGTGTCACAAAATGAAAGACTGTGTTAAATTTCCTCATGTCTCAAAATGCATAACATTAGAGTGAGAATGAATGTAAACAATGTGTAGTGCTCTAGTTGTACCACCTGACTAATGCAGATTCATTTTGGCTTTGATGGTGTTGACATGGAAATGCATAAATCCGAGCTTGAATCCAAATGCGATGATTGGACAAATAATTCTTTTTTTGCTCCTGAGAACTCTACAGAAGATATGTGCATGTTTTAATATTTCGAAGACTTCTATTATTGATTGCAATAAGACATGAAGTTTCAACTGGTATTGCCAATTGACCAATAGTCTTCTGCATTCTTAATGTTCAATGTGTCAGGATATTGGGGAAGACATTGGAGACACTATAGGAGCTGAAGAGTCACGCTTTAAGGGGGCTTTCACACTGGCAGTTTAGTTCGGAACGGGGCACGGTTCGTGAGAAAAATCGTTAATGTGAACGCTGTCATCGGACCCAGGTACGCACTGGGGTGCCAAACCCGAGACTGCCTGGAAGAGGTGGTCTGAGTTCGGTTGCTCCCGAACCGTGCCGCGGTTCGCGTGAATGTGCAAGCAACACAAGACTCGGGTGCGCACTTGTTCAGGAAGTAAAGAAACCTGCGCATGCTTTTTAGCTTATTGTGATGTATTCAGTTAAAACACTTGTAAGGGATGATAGTGTTGATGATTTACTTTGGATACGAGCGAGTGTGAGCCTGCAGGGAATTCCTGCATTGCGCGTGGAATTAGAGCAACACATTTGGAAATCTACCGTCTCCTCAAAAGAGTCCATTTGTTAGCAGGAGAAGTCCACCTTATGTGACACACGCATAGTAAACCTGTATTGTTCAATCAACTGCTCATAATAGCAGCAAATTAATAAAAAAACCCACAATATTTAACCACGTTCTGCTTTCTATCATGCGACGCGCATGTTCGCAATGACGTAAGATGCAAGCAAACGCACCAGGGTTCGATGGAATCAAGTTGAGTGTGAAACCAGACCAACGCTGCAGGGGGGCACCGGAAACAACCGCGTTCGGGCTCGGACCGCAGCAAACGAGCCCAGTGTAAAAGCCCCCTAAGTCGCATATGCCGAGTTCACACAGAACAATTTTCATTCGCTGACAGGTTTTGGGAGATCGCCAACAAATGCCCAAAACCATAGGCAAATCGGTGCTCATTCACAAGAGTGACATTCATGTTAAATATCTGGGCCTGTCAGTGATTCAAAATCCTGCTGTGTGAATGTGTTCTGACTGAAAACTACAGGACAGCGGGATGTTTGGGGAAGAGTTATAGACCAGAATATCAGTATTTTCAGTATGTTCCATCACGCATTGTCACCTGATGGAGTTTTAGGACACCATTAGGTCACTTGATGGAGTTTTTTCGGTTCCTTGCCACTGTTGCCTTTGGCTTGCTCAGTTGGGGATAATCAAATTAATTAAACCAATCAGTAATACTCTTGATGGGCTCTACCAAACGTGGATGTTTTTCCACTAAGTAAGAAGAGAACATTGTTATTATGTTTTGATTGGTACTATGAAGCTGCCTTGATGCAGCCTATATTTTGGAAAGCGCTATATAAATATAATTGACTTGAATATTTTAACAAAAAGCACAAACATTTGCTTGAACAGCAGCACAGTGTAAAATGTATTCACCCCCAACTCTCTTTGCACAACCCTTGCTCCACTCTTCTCCTCAACCCTTAACTCCAGCATAATCTTTTTTATTTCTGCTTTTCACTGCAAATCAGCGTGCAGACAATTTGTATCGAAAATCTTCTTGCAGGCTATCATTTTTAATAACAATGTTTAATAACGATGTTCAATGCAGAGTTACGCCAGTCTCCAGTAGAGATTCATTTCTTGGAGAGTTTAGTCATAACTATGTTGTGGTAGAACTCCAACTTGTACCACGTGATCGCTGTACCACCTGACCACTGCAGATTCATTTGGCGTTGATAGTGTTGCCATAAAAACAATCAATCATCTCCAAATTACGGTTATTTTTACGACATCCAACCCTAATCCAACACACCTGAACAAGTTAATCAAGGTCTTCAAGAGTAGGCTATATTGGGAAGCTGCAGACAGGTGATTTTTATTAGAGTTGGAATTACCCAGAACTCCAATTGGATCTTTAAAAACGCATTTTCAAAAAGTGCTTCAACTCTTTTGATGGTGTTTGTTGTGGAACTCAGACGGTACTTTTATGCAGCAACAGGGTTTTCCTTTGTAATTTTGTGGTCCTCGCAGTCTGCCTCTGCTGATTCACTAATTCAGTGCATCTTCCAGCAGAGTTAATTGTGAGATCGCAGGTCGAGAGGATGACAGCTCAAGTGTACTGCTTGTTTAGTGTGGTTTTATTGTGTCTGTCTGCTTGTTTGAGCTCAACACACGCTGGAGTCCTAGGTGAGAAGTTCTTTTAGATTCATTACGGAGCCCGAAGAAGGCAAGGCAAGGCAAGGCAGTTTTATTTATATAGCACGTTTCAGCAGTAGTGCAATTCAAGGTGCTTTACAGAGTACAAACATAAAAACACAAAAGCAGCATTAAAAATACAGGAATAAAAGAAAAGATATACAATGCAATACAATGAAAAAAAAAAAAAAAAAAAAAAAAAAAATTAAGAATACGCAACATTAAATAAATAGGTCTTCAACCTTAATTTAAAAGAACTAAGCGTTGTTGCGAACTTACAATCGTCTGGGATTTTATTCCAAATATGTGGCGCATAAAAACTGAACGCTGCCTCCCCCTTTTTAGTTCTAACCCTGGGTACGGCAAGCAGACCTGCCCCGGATGATCGAAGAGGTCTAGATGGTTCATAGCTTACAAGCAAGTCCAAAAGATAACTAGGTCCTAAGCCATTTATTGATTTGTAGACCAGCAGGAGTACTTTAAAGTCAATTCTTTGTGGCACAGGAAGCCAGTGTAAGGATTTCAAAACCGGAGTAATGTGATCCATTCTCCTGGTCCCTGTGAGGACCCGAGCAGCAGCATTTTGAACTAACTGCAACTGTCTGATAGATTTTTTCGAGAGGTCTATGAAAACACTATTGCAATAGTCCAGTCGACTAAAAATAAAAGCATGGACAAGTTTTTCCAGGTCATGTTTGCACATAAAGTCTTTTACCCTTGCTATATTTTTAAGATGGTAGTAGGCAGACCTTGTTACAGCCTTAACGTGATTGTTAAAACTCAAGTCTGAGTCCATAATTACGCCAAGATTTCTGGCTTTGTCAGTAGTTTTAAAAAAATTTGTTGTTTGGAGATGGGTGCTGACTTTTAGGCGTTCATCTTTAGCTCCAAAAATAATCACCTCCGTTTTATCCTCATTTAATTTTAAAAAGTTCTGGCACATCCAATAATTAATTTCTTCAATGCATCTTGCCAATTCCTGGATTGGCCTGAAGTCTCCATGTGAGAAAGTTATGTAAACTTGTGTGTCATCGGCATAACTGTGATAACTAACATTGTGTCTTTCCATGATTTTAGCTAGAGGAAGCATGTAGATATTGAACAGCAAAGGTCCTAGGATGGAGCCTTGGGGAACTCCACACGTCATATTTAGGTGCTCAGATGTAAAACTGCCTATGGACACATAGTAATTTCTATTTTTTAAGTAGGATTCAAACCACTTTAAAACTGAACCAGAGAGACCTAACCAGTTTTCCAACCGGTTTAAAAGTATGTCGTGGTCGACCGTATCAAAAGCGGCACTGAGATCTAGCAATACTAGTACTGTAGATTTGCCGTAGTCTGTGTTTAGATGGATGTCATTAAAGACCTTAACAAGAGCCGTCTCAGTGCTGTGATGTGGTCTAAAACCCGACTGAAAGATGTCAAAAATATTGTTTTGGGATAAAAAAAGGTTTAGTTGTTGAAAAACCACCTTTTCAATTATTTTACTTAAAAATGGAAGGTTTGATATTGGTCTATAGTTATCCATTAGTAACTTATCTAAGTTGTTCTTTTTTAAGAGTGGCTTGATTACAGCAGTTTTTAGGGCCTGAGGAAAGATACCTGTTTGAAGAGACATGTTAACAATCTGTATAAGGTCTAAGAGTAAGCAGTTTGAAACATTTTTAAAAAAATCAGTCGGCAGGATGTCAAGGCAACAGGACGTAGTTTTTAAATGTTGAATAATATCCTCCAAGTTATTTTTGTTAACTAGTTGAAAGTCTGTCATATGGTAGTTGATTTCATCAGAGAGGTTCAGTGGTACATGATCTACACATGATAGGGAGGCATTAACTGAATTTCCAACTGATTTTCTAATTCTCTGAGTTTTTTGACTAAAGAATGTGGCAAAGTCATTGCAAGCTTTGGTGGATAATAGTTCAGGTGCTACTGCTATAGGGGGGTTTGTTAGTCTATCTACAGTAGCGAACAAAGCCTGTGCATTGTTATTGTTTTTAGCAATAATATCAGAGAAGAAAGACCGTCTTGCATTTCTAAGTACCAGATTATAAATGCGAAGTCTCTCTTTATAGGCATCAAAATGAACTTGAAGATTTGTTTTTCGCCATTTGCTCTCAATTTTTCGGCACATACGTTTTTCTGATCTTACAAGTGGATAAATAGAAGTGCATAAATAAAGCGCCTTACAAAATTTGGTTTTAGATGCATCCGCTTATGAAAATACAGCAAAAGTCAAGTGGAAGTTCAACTTTGTATGTTAGTTTAGTTTTAATAATAAGCAAAGTTTAAATATGAAAACTGTCTAAATGCATTTTTCGTTGTAAAAACCCATATAATCACTAATATAGGCATTTTTGTTTTCTGTAAAACGAGAACTTTAGTTTTAATGTGGCTACAAAATTCTTACCAGAGTTTAACTTTTGCCTAAAGTTTATTTTTTATTTATTTTAAGAAATTCATAACCCTACAATATAACATGGGGAGCTAATTTTATCCGATAGATAGATAGATAGATAGATAGATAGATAGATAGATAGATAGATAGATAGATAGATAGATAGATAGATAGATAGATAGATGTGTGTGAGAATTAGTGCGTCTCTATATTTGTTTTGTTTTCTGTTGAGAAGCCTATTAAAATGCCTAAATGAAATGAGGCTGGTCATGGGGATGGCATAATTTTTGAAGATGTACACCAGTTAAATTGTATACAACATATTAACTGATTACCATGTTTTCTGTGAGCATTGCACTATTATTAACTCCACTATAGTGGGGTAGGTTGCAGCCGCACTCTCGATCTTTGAAACCGATTAACGCACTTTAGTGAAAAATTGAAGATTTCAAAGCCACTTTGAATTAAAGCAGATTAATGTGTGAATATTATAAAGTTTGAGACTCATTGCAAAACCCCGATTTGCAAACGATTACAGCACTTCCTGGTCTCCCCTAATGATCCTCTTGAATCCTCTTCTGTAGTGTCCGGTCAGTGTCCGGCGACGCTGACGGTTGTGCCGTCCCGTCGAGGATGCACTTCTGATAGAGACTGTTCTGGAGGGCACAAATGCTGTCCATTTCACTGTGGGCGCTCATGTGTGCCGCCTGTTTTCAGTGAGTTTTAATTAATGGATGCTATACTTCTTGCAAAAAAAAACAACTTTTTTTTCTCTCAAATCGCTAGCTAGTTTGCTTCACAAATAATTGCAAAGAAACCTAGATTATAGACTGAATATTTCGGTAAATTCTCCTACAGTCGTCTTATGATTTTTTTTTTTTTTTTTCATACAGTCAATGAAATATTCCGTATTCAGTTCTGTGGCTTTTCTGTCTTGTGTCTCGATAACAGCAAAGCCAGGAGAGTGTCCAAGCAAAAATTTTGGAGCAGGAACGTGTGCCAAGTTGTGCTACTATGACAGTGACTGTCCGAACAATGAGAAATGCTGCAGCAATGGATGTGGACATCAGTGTATGGCTCCATTTGCAGGTATTAAATAGTGTTTGGGTCAGCTTCCTCATTTCAGTTTGTCATGTTTTATTATTAATTGTTCTCAATGTAAAAAGTGTTCAGCCAATTGCACGGTTTTGAGCTCAGGATGGCTCTCTAAAATTAATTTTTAGCACAATTATTTATAATACGATTGATGAATAGTTAAGGAGTAAAACATGGTATTTGGGTTTGGTGCGGTGTCTGAGACTGAATGCTGCTAAATGGACAGACTAAAGTTGAACATCTGTATCCATCCAGTGAAGCCTGTAGCCAAACCGCCGAAGCATACAGTGAAGCCTGCAGGTGAACCACCGAAGCCTCCAGTGAAGCCTGCAGCTGAACCTCTGAAACCTCCTATGAAGCCTGCAGTGAGGCCTGCAGTCGAACCACCGAACCCTTCCGAAGAACTGCCCGAGCCTTCCGACGAGCAACCGGAGCCTTCTGAAGAACAGCCCGAGCCCTCCGATGAATTACTGGACCCTTCCCATGAACTACCCGAGCCGCCTGCAGCCAAACCCGGAAGGCCTCATGTGAACCCTGCAGCCAAACCCAGAAGGCCTCCTGTGAAGCCTGCAGCCAAACCCGGAAGGCCTCCTGTGAAGCCTGCAGCCAATCCCGCAAAGCCTCCTGTGAAGCCTGCAGCCGAACCCACAAAGCCTCCAGTGTGTGTCGAAAACTGTCAAAGTAACCTTAATAGCCAATGTCCTGGCCATAAGTAATGTGGATATGCATGCAATTGACTGTGCTGATTTAACTATTGGATGTATACTGTTTTTCCTGTATCGGCAAATAAATCTTGCACTTGCATGTCTACTTCCTCTTTTTATTCTTTTTTTTAAGTGGAAAAACAAAGATTTTTTTTTTTGGTATGTCTGTGTTCATTTGGCTCTTCTTTCACATAATGGCTCATTGGAATCTATGCACGAGATTTCACCCTCCTTCAAAAAACATGAGAGCACGCGCAGCACAGTCTGCAAAGTGTCACAAAATGAAAGACTGTGTTAAATTGCCTCATGTCTCAAAATGCATAACATTACAGTGAGAATGAACATAAACAATGTGCAGTTTTGTACTACCTGACTGATGCAGATTCATTTTGCCTTTGATATTGTTGACATGGAAATGCATAAATCCAAGCGTGAATCCAAATACAATGATTGGACAAATATTTCTTTTTTTTTTGTTCCTGAGAACTCTACAGAAGATATGTGCATGTTTTAATATTTAGAAGACGTCTACTATTGATTGCAATAGGACGTGAAGTTTTAACCGGTATTGCCAATTGACCAATAGTCTTCTGCGTTCTTAATTTTTGTGTGTGGATATTGGGGAAGACATTGGAGACACTATAGGAGCTGAAGAGTCACGGTGTAAATTGCATATGCCGAGTTCACATAGAACAATCTTCATTTGCTGACAGGTTTTGGGAGATTGCCAACAAATGCCCGAAACCATAGGCAAATCGGTGCTCATTCACAAGAGTGACATTCATGTTAAATATCTGGGCCTGTCGGCGATTCAAAATCCTGCTGTGTGAATGTGTTCTGACTGAAAACTACAGGACAGCGGGATGTTTGGGGAAGCGTTGTAGACCAGAATATCATTATTTTCAGTATGTTCCATCACGCATTGTCACCTGATGGAGTTTTAGGACACCATTAGGTCACTTGATGGAGTTTTTTCGGTTCCTTGCCACTGTTGCCTTTGGCTTGCTCAGTTGGGGATAATCAAATTGATTAAACCAATCAGTAATACTCTTGATGGGCTGTACCAAACGTGGATGTTTTTCACTAAGTAAGAAGAGAACATTGTTATTATGTTTTGATTGGTACTGTGAAGCTGTTTTGATGCAGTCAATATTTTGGAAAGAGCAATATAAATATACTTGACTTGACTATTTTAACAGAAAGCACAAACGTTTGCTTGAACAGCAGCACAGTGTAAAATGTATTCACCCCCAACTCTCTTTGCACAACCCTTGCTCCACTCTTCTCCTCAACCCCTTACTCCAGCATTACAGTTTTATTTCTACTTTTCACTGCAAATCAGCGTGCAGACAATTTGTATCGAAAATCATCTTGCAGGCTATCATTTTTAATAACAATGTTTAATAACGATGTTCAATACAGAGTTATGCCAGTCTCCAGTAGAGATTCATTTCTTGGGGAGTTTAGTCATAACTAGGTTGTGGTAGAACTCCAACTTGTACCACGTGATCGCTGTACCACCTGACCACTGCAGATTCATTTGGCGTTGATAGTGTTGCCATAAAAACAATCAATCATCTCCAAATTATGGTTATTTTTACGACATCTAACCCTAATCAAACACACCTGAACAAGCTGATCAAGATCTTCAAGAATAGGCTATATTAGAAAGCTACAGACAGGTGATTTTCATTAATGTTGGAGTAACCCATAACTCCAATTGGATTTTTAAAAACGCATTTTCAAAAAAGTGCTTTAAAGGCTATTCTATGAAAGATCTGTACCTTAATATAACAGCTTCAAAGTTGTTTCAATGGTTAACAAAGTCATGGTAGTAGAGCTTGGGGAATACACCGCCGGAAAAAATAGCCATGCAAGTTTGAGAACGGCGCCCCTAACACATCTCGCGAGAATCACGAAATGGGTTACGGCAACGACATCACACACATCAACAACAGCATACTGTGTGAAGCTACTTGCGCGCATTTAAGAAAACTCGGTCAGAAATGTCCAGAAAATGGAAAAGAGAATGCTAGAAACCGGACAGGAGTCCACTCGTGAGCTTACAGGGGGGTTGCCTGTTTTTTTTCTTTGCATGATTGTAGGGTGCAGCATAACATGTATTCGTGTTTTTTCTTTTTAAAAAAGTCTTATTTTTCATAAACTTCACCTTTATTGTAAGCCGCGCTCACCTCTGTCCCCTGAACGAGCGGTTGACTTCCTGAGTCTATGAAACCACTCCCTCAGAAACACATAGTGGGTCAGATTGGTTCGTTTGGGCAGGTGTGTTGTGATTGGCTAAACTGTCGCTCACGTTGTCCGGAAGGTTAACGCCCATTACCTTTATGGGCATGCCAAAGGTGGATACCATAGACAAAGATAGATGTTGGATACCCGTAAATAATGATGTTGAGAATGCAGTCTCAGTGAGGCAGAATCAGACCGAGAAAACCGCGATTAAGAAAGCCAAGCAAAACCTCACCACACACCGTTCTTACTAAACATTTCTGAATGATAATTTGCCGCATTTTTTAACCATATACCTGTTTGTTTTACACAATAGCATCTGACTGGCAACGATAGCAACTGGCTGGCTACTAATGTCACACAAACAGCGTTGGCAAGTTTACGTTCTTGATCAAATCGAAAATAACGTCATAAAGCATATACATATGAAAAATACATTTACAACATTAGCACTTATACAAAATTCAGGTTCATAATGTTTGCACGCGTTTATCGTAGACACAAAATACTAGCATATAGTGGCTATAAAGCCAGCGCTGGCATTTGAAAAAAAAATAAAATAAATAAAACAAAAACACAGGCTAACGTTACGTCTGGAATTATACATGCAAATACATTTAAAATGATGATGTCTTAGCCTACTTACAGGTTGTGGCCCAACACTGCTACCTCTGGTTTTAAAGTTGGATCTGCATCATGGTTTATTAAACAGTTTCTTCTTGAATCCTGCATTGAACACGTGGAGATTCTGGAAGCTGTTTTCCGTAAAATGCGCAGCACAGAGAGCTAGATTATGATCGTCACTTTCAGGAATATAATCAAACATAAATTGCATCCATTGTTGACGAAGTAACATCCGTGGGAAGCTCGAACACAGAAGACCTGTCAGCTGGGTGAACGCAACTCATTCGACGTGCTGCAGAAATATGCGCATGCCCTTTCCTGCATATTCCGAAGGCAGTGGTTGATGCAAATGTGCGGGTTAGTGACGTACCATAACCCAGCTGTAGTCCCAATCGAGTCGTTTTTGTAGGCGATTACACTTCCTGGTTTTTAAAAGACGATATCTCTGCTTACATTGAACTTTCAGCACTACAACTTTGCAGATACTGTTCATGCACCATCAGCAACATTACACATTATTTAAAATGAAAACAGTGAAATCACAGTGAACCCAACCCCCCCCCCCCCCCCCCCCCCCTTTAAAAGCAGCACTGGATTGTAACTGTGATGCTGACCTGGCGATCTTGTGATGGACTTGTAACTAAATCTCTTATTTGTAAACTTTTTTGCTTTCTATGTTGTATGTTGCTGTGTAAATGTCTGATAAATCACTTTAATATTATCTTACATAGTATTACATTTATATAAATATGTTATATTATATTTATAGTTCTACAGTGTCACTTTGTCTGTTTGGCTTTTCTTTTGAAAAAGGCGCATTTTCTTCTTCTAATGTGTTTGTGACGCAAAAACTTCCTGCCTCTCTCTCCTCGTAATGTGATGCTCACGTGTCGTCGGAAGAACGGTAAAACTGTTAAACATGTTGTTATTTTTTCATGTTCATCCTTTTGATTCTTGTAAAGAAAGAGTTCACATTGTGATTTTATTATTTTGTATTGTTTGTACGTGTTATTTCTAAGACCTACGAACTGTGAGAGTGTCGAGAGCACAGCTGATGGGGAAACTATTTGAATAGCGTCCTTGGATAGCGGAATGAGGTATGAAAGTGTGTCTAGTTTATTGTCATTAGATAGGATTGTAAGGAAAAGAAATTTCACTACATCATTTGTTTATGGTTAATTGCACATGTCGTCAATATACAAGCAATATCATCTCTGTGAGCAACCATATTGTATTTCATTTAAAAGCGTGTGATATTTTTTGTCATAAAGGCTTAAAAAACATTTCATATTAATATTGGTTGTTAGTTAAAAATGATTTGCATTGTGTGTGAACATGATTAATATGTGAACACTATTTATGTGCAATTATTTGTGAAACTACATTGAAGCATTTTTGTACTTCTTCTGTTTATTCTGTAGTTTTCACGGTGTGCATGGTGCACGTTGAGAGGAATAAATAAATCGACACCCGTTTGAAACTCTCTGCTTTTTGATCAGTAAATCCAAGGGGCCGCTACATGCTGCACTAGCTTGTAGTTTGTCATTTTATACGGTACTGTTCATTCATCCTTTGTTGATAAATAGACCAGTTCAATAGTGGTGGGAGGTTCGGATCATTTTACTGACTCTCGGATCTTTGAGTCTCGTTCAGTAAAATGAATGAATCATTTATCAAGTCATTTCGTTCATTTCATCATTATATAATTAAAATGTCATGTTAAATATCCCAAAACATCTTACGAAAATCTTTATTACATTTGTGAAAATAACAATTATAGGGTAATGCAGCCAAAGCCAAATTATATAACTGAAATAACTGTATTAATTAGTTGCTGGGGCTCAATTCAGGCTATTGCAGTATGACCCTATTATAGTTCACCTCACCTCCTGATCTGAGATGTTCTTTCCTTTGCAACTTCATATTTATCAGGTTTGTTCTCCTCCTCTCATGTCTAGAGACGTTAGCTGTTGACTCGACAGTGTTTGACTCTGTCTCTGATCTGTGCTGTCTGCTGGTCCGTGCCGTGCGGGACCGAAAAGAGTAAAGATTAGTTCATCTCTCGAGTCTCTAGTTCTGAGTCTGAGTCTTTCGTTCTTCCTGTAGAAGCCGTTCTTGTAAAAATAGGCTAAAAATTGCATCATAACCACTTTATTTCTAAAGAAACACGACAATGTATAAAAGGCTCCATTATTTCATATTTATCAGGTTTGTTCTCCTCCTCTCATGTCTCGAGACGTTAGCTGTTGTTTGTTTAGTGATGCTAAAAAACTGATCGTGATTTGTAGCAGAAGAACATTACTGCATTTGGAGCTGATGGGGCTGCCGTTAACATGGGTGCTCGAGGAGGAGTAGGTGCTCTCTTAAAGGGTCATGAAACCCCCGTTTCAGCTCAAGTCTAGCTCAAAATCTTTTTGAAAAATGCAACTGAAATGGGCGTGGCTTAACCTGACTCCGCCAGATGGATTTTCTCCGCATATCCATCTGGAAACCTTCCGGTGAAGTAATTTTGGTAAGGGGCGAAAATACTGGTTAGCTGATTGGCCTATGTTGTTGATAGACGGGCCAAATCAACCAATCAGATCAACGAAGCATATGACGTACCGTAACTCTTGCCGAAACCAGTCGGGAGAAGAGCAAAAACATCTTTTCCTCTGAGTAAAGCCTCCAGAGCAGTGTTTTGCTCTTCTTTCAGTGAAGAAATACTCTGTTATTAAATTAGCACCCGCCACCAGCCAAATGCGGGTGATTTTTTGTTGTGGCGGGTAAATTCACTTCACCTACCAGCCACCGTGGCGGGTAAATAAAAACAGCATAACGTTACTGTTTCACCCGGACGGTGGACACTTTAAGAGGAGGCGCACCTTCAACACCCGCGCGTTTCTTCCGTCGAGGCTCGATAAGGGAAGAAAAGCTCTCTTGTGTGGTAAAGAGCTAGCCGCGTGAACATCTACACGCGCGCTAATCCCGCATCTACTATTAGCTCATAAAAGCGACGCGGCGCGCTCGTTTTTAGAGGCGCGCAAGTTTATTGTTGCATAGCAACGACAGACGCCACGGGAGAGCACGCGCTTGTGGAAAGGAGAAAGCAGTGTGAACTGCGCTCTCCACGATGATGAGGAAGTATTAGCAAAGAATTCATTTTCCTAACCCCTAGCTTTATTACTACTGTATATTTATGATGAGAAATAAAAAGCCGCCTGAAATGCGTCACTGCCAGCATCGGTGAACAGATAATGGGCTAGATGAGATCCCTGTCCATGCTTAATTTAAAGTTAAAGCACACTTTGATGGACACAAAAATATGATTAAATTATATGAAATATGACAAATATGAAATATGATTTCACTCAAAAAGTGCCCAAAATGCACATATTTTTCATATCTAGTGTGTTTTAACAATAACTGGAGAAGGCTATGTCAGAAAAGAAAATTACCCATTTAAACGTGTTTTTATTCAGTAGGCCTATGGGTAAAAGTATATGGTATTTTACAAAAAATAAAAAAACATGGAAGTCTTTTAAAGATGGAAGAGCAGAGGAGGGGAACAGGAGAGAAGATCAAAGGGAAATGAAAAATGTATATCAGTTTATGGTTTGTGTGTGTATAAGAAAGAAAGAGAAAAATTCAGCATTTTATTGAGACTTGAGATTAAATAAACTGGTTAAGTAGTATTGTAGATCTTGTAGTATTAATTTTCACATGCCGTTACGCGTTGTCGGTTAAAAACAAGAAAGTGGCTGGTAAAAACATTGAGTGGCTGGTAGATTTTGAAATCCACCAGCCACAGTGGCCGGTGGACAAAAAAGTTAATTTCCATCCCTGGTTTGTACAATCAAGGGAATGAAGGACAAACCAGTAAGAAATGGAAAGTTGAAGGAATTTCTCAGTAACACAAACTTAAATTCAATTTCTCAGCATGAAAATATGGTGCAGCAAGGCAAAGCCCAAAGAGAAAAACAGACCAAAAGGCAGAAAAAAGCAGACTCATCTGACTATGTGGGCATTTCCTTTCAAAACATACTGCTGAAAGGCTGTGATCTCCAATGTTTCAGTGAAGAACTAAACCACATAATTGATGAAACTGTAGACATTACAGTTAAGGAGCTTGAAAGGAGGTTTGAAATTATGAGAGACAACACACAGCACAAAAACATACAAGTGACAGATATCATTCAGTGCTTCTCAATCTTTTGTCATGATTCTTGGCCAAACGACAGCTACTCTTTTGGGGTAAATGAAATTGACACACTGTTGAAATGGTGCGAGACATCTTGCTGAAAAATGGATGTGACATCACTGCTGTACAGGCAGAATGGAGACTGTTGAAAACCCTTGTTAAAGGACAATTTTCAGATAAATCCTATTGCAGCTTGTGGGAAGTCCTACTTACAAAAGAGCCCTACTGCACAGATTTCCAGAACATTTTGTGTCTAGTTGACATAATGCTTGTCCTACCAATTTCGGCTGCTCAGTGTGAACGTTAGCCTGGCATGCCAGACCTACATCAAGATGTTAGGTCCGGAAACTCATCACTGACAGGGCTCAATTCGAGGGGCGGGATAAACGGTTGTCTTTCAAATTCTCTCTGCACACAATTGGATAGCGCTAAAGCCAATCAGAGCAACGAAGAGGGTGACGTACTCAGCGGAGCAAGTTGATAATATATTAAACTTTTACCGTATTCAGTCCAGCTGCCAACATTGAACATTGAAAACAAGGGAGATTTCCTGGAATCCATCCCCAAAATAATGGATTTTTTTGTGTTTTACATGACCCACAAACTTTAAAAATAAAACACTAATCATTAAAAGTCTAAAGAGTTTATGACTAGCCTACATGTGTGAGAGAGAAAGAGACAGTATGTGTGTGTGTGAGAGAGAGAGAGAGAGAAAGAGACAGTGTGTCATTAAAAAATAATTTTCTCTTCTTCTTCGGCGGTCACTCAAGCCGAGTATGACCGTCCTCTCCGTTGGGTCACCTTATTTGTGGATCCTCAGGTGGCTGTAGAGGCCGATCCTTGATCCACAGATTTTGCTGCAGTGTTGGCATTGAAAGGTTGAGATGTTGTCTTGTGGTTGTATCATAGAGAATGTTTAAATGCTAATATCAGCTTACGAGGGAAACGGAGGCGGAATAGTGGTGCTTCGGAGTGCTGGGATGATTCGAGGTCCATGCACCTTACCAATCAGAGCTGACACGGAGTAAAGCCTTTATACTAAACGCCACAGCACGAGCGCGGCATGACAAGTTGATCGTTTCGCCACAGATTTTTGTAACAGCGCGCGCGGCGCCGGCCGCATCCGAGGATGAATGACTTAAAACCGAATATGTCCGAGCTTGCTCTGACCGTCTCAACTCTTTCGTCATAATGTTAAGCCCGCCCGCCGACTCTATACACGATGTGATTGGCCCTACCAGAGTTGGGTTTTTCCAGCTAAAACGTCTAAGGAGCGTTGCTAGACACTGCTTCAAAATAATTTTTGCTGCCGCTAGGATGCGTCTAGATTTCTAGGCTATGTGAACGTGGCTTTTCAGCTCAAAAGAGGATAAATCTAAAGTATGCAATTCACTCCACGTGTCAACCTTGGAAGATTTGATCAGAATCAGCACTGAAGGCCCACCATTTGAACAGTTTGATCCTGAAATGCTGGATTTCTCCAAAAAAAAGAAGAGAAAACGGCCAAACTACACTCAGTGGCCAAGTGATATGGACATTATCATGGTCAGTGGCAGTGAGACTGGCTCAGATTCTGCGTAAAAAAAATAATTGGACTGTATATAGTTTATAAGTCGTAAGTGACATTCAGTTTCCAAATAAGCTTCAGTTCCCAGAACATTCACAAGATTAAAATGCTGAAACTGTAAGAGGAACAACAGGGTGAATAAAAGTAAGTGGATTGTTATGTGGCTTTTGGCATTGTTATAAAAAATGATTTGGCACCTGTTTTTTTTCCCTTATAGGAGCCAATGGCTCCTTAATTGATTTTTTTGTTTGTTTGGAGCCCTGTTCAGCAAGTGTTCTATGTGACTGTATCTTATTTGATGTTGTGTTATTGTTTTTTGGTTTATTACGATGGCAGTGAGGAAGCAATTCAGATAGTGTGCGTCCCCTTGTCCACGCTTTCTGAGCGAGCGTGACACACATTCGCTCTGTGTTGTTTGCTTGGGAATGGAGCATGCACAGGCAGCACTTTCATGCCCATGAGAACGCTCCGTTCCCGGCTGTGCCTGTTCACAGAATCTGGACAGGCACGCGCTTCCCAAGGATCAGGTCTCGCGTCTGTCGAGGTAGCTTGCATTCTTGGGGATCACAAAGGGATCTGTTTAAGGATGTTGAGCCGGCTAAGGCCCTTTCTTAACATTCATCAACCAGTTCTCATGGTCCCGCTAACGGTTTGGGAGCCTGCCCAGCGGCTTCTCCCTGCTGTGAAAGGGACCAGATGCTCAAATTGTCTGCCTCCGAGGAGATGAACGATTAGAGTATCGATGCAGGGGTATATGGGAATCTGCCACCCCATTTTCCTGCATCAGAGGAGCTGCTGGAGGTTGTGACTAGGGCCGTGGCCAAATTAAATATCATTTGGCCACCAGAAATGCAGGAAGTGATGGTAAACTGGGAACTGTCTCTGAGGAAGATGGCGCCAGTGTCTATGGCCTGCTGTCTGTCTCTGCGCACTCTGTATTTACGTTATTTTTGTCAATCTTTATTGCATATGTCAACTCTCTACTGGTTTATGACCGCCAAGTACTCTTAGACCTTCGTCCTTTGATTAAAAATTCAGTGCCATTTGAGCATGATGGCCAAAAAACCTTCTGTCCTCCGTTTCTTACGGGAATACCAGCTCACCTTTGCCGTGTGTCAGTTCCCCATTTGCACAGAGCGTGCCAGAGACGTCGGGGAAAACGCGGTGGTTGGCTGGTGAAACTGAGGACCCAGCTGGCGTCTTCCAGCAGGGCTTTGCCTGAAATCCGTTTGGAATTTCGTCGCCTCGCGCCAGGGCGCTTTGTGGACCCGATCGACTCCTGTTTGGTTCCAGTGGCTGGCTTGGATGTGAGGCTCCCTGCTCGCCGTGTTCAGAATCCTCACCTCCGCTGGCGCGGGGTGAATCAGCAGAATCTCTGGCCGCTTGCTCGGACTACAACGGCTGAAAAAGCCCAAATTCCAGCTAGGTTTGCCCTGGCGAATGCTAGATCGCTACTAAACAAAACTTTCATTTTGAAGGACTTCTTCTAGTCGCGTGATCTGGATTTTCTGTATATAGGAAACGTGGATTCCGGTGGGTGAGTCAAGTGCTTTTTGTGAACTTTTACCGTTTGACTGTTCGTACTGTACTTTAACTCCCCGAGGACGTCAGGTCATGGAGGAGGACTAGCAACAGTCTATAAAACAAATTTTAAGTGTAAACAGCTCACACACGCTGTATCCTTTGAGGTGAATTTGTTTGAACTGAACGGTGCATCAGTTTGTCCAGTACTATGTGCACTCGTATATAGGCCACTCAAATACAACAAGGATTTCATCACTGACTTTTCTCATTTTTTGGCCGAGTTTGTGCCAATGTATGACTGTCTCCTTATTGCAGGGGATTTTAACATTCACGTTTGCTGTCCTGAAAAGCCAATAGCAAAAGCCTTTTTAAATGTCATTGAGTGTTTTAATCTTGTACAGTGTGTATCTGGCCCCACGCAGGAACGTGGGCACACTCTTGACCTGGTCTTAAAGGGATACTCCTCCGGGTTTTCATATTAAACTATGTTATTCCCTTTACTAAGACGAGCTGATGCATACCTCTCTCGTCTCAGTGCGTGCACTCTATCGCTCTGTATTGCCGCAAAACTGTGTTAGCACTTAGCTTAGCCCAGTGCATTAAATATGGGCCAAAAAGAGAAGCAACCAAACACTTACTCATTTTTCCTATTTAAACACAGTTACTCGATTAGTGTAACTCGACCTAGGCTGGTGACACAAAATAAAAGCGTGTTTTTCTAAGCGTTTAAAATTGATGACTATATTGTATGGCGGAATACCATAAAAAGTGCTTTAGAGCACTTCGACTTGGCGCAATAATACCTTCACTCGTGAAAAGTCCTCTTACCGGCTCACGCTTCCTCTCCCCCTCCCTCTTATTTCCGTCAATACCATAGGGTCATTACAACCAACGTGACATGCAACAAGCGCGAGCCGGTTTTTAGAAGTAGTGAAGTACATTACTTAACTTAATTTGTACTCAAGTACAAGGACAATTACAGACTTAAAAATATACTCATAAAAGTACAAGTACACGAAAAAACTACTTAATTACAGTAATCTGAGTAGTTGTAATTCATTACTTCCACCTCTGCAGTTACAACTGTCATAGACAGGTTTCAGGAGACGAAACGACAGTCAGCCGCATTCAAACAACTTCTCCCCCACTGTCATACCAAGTTCGTGGGCCTGCTGCCAGGGGGCAGTCCCACAAGGCAACCACCAGCTTCTCACACATGCAACAGCAGAGAGAGAGTGTTGCTTCTCGTGCTCTCTGGAAAAACCCTGGAGCCAGAGGCAACACTCTCAACCGAAGCCTTCCTTGCCGAAAATGGATTTGAGGACTGTTATTCAGGCAAGGAAGGCTTCGACGAAGAGGTCCTGAAGTGTTGCGCAGGCCTCTGAGGGTGTTCCCCCCAGCGATCGAGCTTCAACAACTCGCTCCTTCGTGGAGCCCTCAAGAAATCGATGTTTGCTTTCCGCTACCAATGGCACTTAGGGACGCATCGGTTTCCAGCGAACATTTATCGCTGGTTCCATCCGTGATTTTGGTGGCCCTGTCAAGTTCGTTTCCTCCCAAGTGGCCTACAGAAAAAATTTAAATTAAAAATTCAGTTAAAACCTTCCAGTCCACTGCTTCAGGTCACAAGTTTTTTAAATAGGACACCAGAGGTATGTCTCGAGAGACTGATTCCCCTAGTACATTATTTAGACACCTGGAAGGGTCTTCAAAATATATCTCAGTGGGTCCTACATATAATAGAGAAGGGGTAAAGAATCCAGTTCAAGTTTCGACCGCCAAGATTCAATGGGGTCGTGCACACACTGGTCAGCTCCGAGCAGGGTCAGGTCATGGAACAGGAAGTTCAGTCCCTCTTTGCAAAGGAGACCATAGAGTATGTTCCTCCTCAAGAGCAGGAAGCCGGGTTCTACAGCCAGTACTTCATAGTTCCCCAAAAACTTTGGGGGTTTACGTTTACTCATATTAGATCTTAGGGTATTGAACCGGTCTCTGAAGAGATACAGGTTCATGATGTTGACCATAACTTTTATCATAAGTCAAATCAAGTCCGAGGACTGGTTTATAAAGATAGATCTAAACATACTTCCATATTTCCATCCTTCTGCAGCACAGGAAGTTTCTAAGGTTTGCTTTTGGGGGAAAGGCTTACCAATACAAAGTTCTTCCGTTCGGTCTAGCACTATCACCACGCACTTTCACCAAATGTATGGATCCTGCTCTTAGTCCTCTGAGACTTCAAGGCATTCGCATTCTCAACTACATCGCCAACTGGCTAATTCTAGCAGAGTCGGAAGTATTAGCAGTTCAACATCGAGATTTTGTTCTGCACCATCTGAGGTGCTTTGGATTGAGACTCAATGTTAAAAAGAGTTCTTTGACTCCTCTGTAGAAGATTATGTTCCTGGGGGTAGTTTGGGACTCAAGGACCACGGAGGCTGTCTCCTGCTCGTATAAATACCATCTTGACCACAATTCCCTATTCCTTTTGGCCTGCTGCACATGACAGCCTTACAGTGGTGGCTATAAAAACAGGGGGCTTTCCTCGAGGGGGAACCCTTTTCGCACTATCAGGGAATGCACCGATGCCTTCATTCCCAGATAATGTGGAAGAAACCTTGGTTCCTGTCCCTAGGTCCTGTGTTGGGGGCACCGTGTTAACGGAAAATTGTGACCACGGATGCTTCCCTAAAAGGCTGGGTGCAATAAGGAGAGACCCTTACACCATGGGTCCTTGGAAGGACCACCATCTATCCTGGCCCATCAATTGCCTAGAAATGCTGGTGGTAATTCTGGCTCTCAGGCATGCCTTAGGTTGCGCCCTCTATTCAGACTGGCACACAGGTCCTCCTGTGGGCCTAGGGAATGTTCCTCTGAGTAAAAGCTATGTTTATCCCTGGAAGCACCAATGTGGGAGCAGATATTTTGTCAAGGCTAGGGCTGAGGCCCGGGGATTGGAGACTCCACCTAGAGTCGGTGGAGCTAATATGGAAGGAGTTTGGTCAGGCCGAAGTGGATCTGTTTACCACTCATGAGAATTCTCACTGCCCGCTCTGGTTCTTCCTATCGCATCCAGCTCCCCTGGGTGCCATGGTGCAGACGTGGCCGAGGCTCCCATGAGTTCTAGAGAGGGTCCGGCGGTACGGGATCAGCTTATTACTAGTAGCCCTGTACTGGCCGGCCTGAGTATGGTTTTCGGACCTCATGGTTCTTCTATCAAGCCCTCCTTGGCAAATCCCGATCATGAGGGACCTTCTTTTCCTGGCTGATGGCACAATATTTCACCCTCAGCCGGAGCTATGGAAGCTGTGGGTCTGGCCCCTGAGGGGGACCAATTCCTAAATTCTGGTCTTTCAACTGTGGAGACCATTTTAAACTCTAGACCCCCCTCCATGAGGAAACTTTATTTACTTCAATGGAATGTTTTTAACATAGGGTGCAGAGAACTTCAGTTGGACCCAGTTAACTGCATGGTGGCTTCAGTACTGGAGTTCCTCCAGAGTCTCCTCTTTGACGGGCTCTCCCCGTCTACACTCAAGGATTATGTGGCAGCCATAGATGCCTTCCACACGCCTTTAAGGATGGGCACTTTGGGGAGACACCAACTTATTGTTCGCTATTAAATGCTTGCTATTACATCCCTCAAGAGAGTTGTGGACCCACAGGCTTTATCACTTGCTTCCTCTTGTCTTTAGTTCGCTCCTGGCAGAGTAACGGCCATTCTCCGCCCTAGACCTTTTTATGTACCTAATGTGCCTATTAATGTGTCTATTAATGTATAATGTGTTGTACCTATATAATGTGTCTATTATACTTCGGGCATTTCATCCTCCACTGCATGTGTCGGATGAGCAAGCTAAGCAATATTTATTGTGCCCTGTCCAAATCCTTGTGGTCTATACTCAGAGGACCTTGGGGTGGAGGAAGTTGGACCAACTTGTGTGTTTCGGGTCAATTAAGAAGGGCTCCCCTGTTTCGAAGCAGACTATCAGTAGATGGATTGTAGAGGCTATGTCCTTAGCTTACGAGGCGCGCAGTTTGCCTTCGCCTCTGCGAGTAAAAGCCCACTTGACTAGGCCAGTGGCTTCCTCTAAGGCTCCTCTGTCAGAGGTTTCTCTTCAAGAGGTCTGCAATGCCGCATGTAGGAAAGTATTTCCCTTTAACTGCACTTTTATGTTTCAACACTAGATGGCACATGTCTTTCACTTTACTGATAACGTCCCAGTTGTTCCCAGAGAAGGGAACGGAACGCTTTCCGGACGGCCACTCCTTCGGCTCCTGAGAATGACTGGCTTCGACCAATTGAAAGCTGGCGCTGTTATGCTGCTGGTGTCCTTTTATAGTTTCTGGTTCAGCGTCACATAAGGCGTCACAACATCTACACACATCAACACACCAATCAAGATTGCACTACACAGGAAAAATAGCAGAGTAGTTTTTCCAGAGTAATTATTTTTTTTCCTCAAAAAGAGTTGTTTTTTATCTATTTTGAGTGAACAGAGAAAAATGTGTCCATAGAGTGGGAGCAAAATTATAGAGTAACTGTGACTCCTCCCCAAAATCTTCTGCTCCCAAAGTTTCGTTTGTCAGCCATTACCGTTCTACGCGGCCATCGCGATCGCGGTCATCATTTGGATTTGGAAGAGATCGTTGTGCTACTGCTGGATTTAAAAGTAAGTAGAATTCCAAAGTTTTGGTACTTATTTTCATAAAAATTGCCTCTGTTTTGAGGTCAGATCATTATGCCGCGGTTTTTGAACATTACAGAGATAGCTTTCTCATGTTAACTTGATTTGACGTTTATGCTAACGTTAATGTTAATCACTTGTTAAATGCTGTTGGACAGCAAAAATGCTTAGCCCATGTTAGTTAACTGGGAAGGCGAGCACATAAGGATCACATTTAAACTGGGCTCAAGATTGAACTAAATGGGACAAATTAACTTATTTTTGTAATCACGCCAAACGCAAACAACGTTAGATGACATATAAGTTATAGCTTAAGTAAACATTAACACAAGTGAAACTAGCTAGCTGCATATTGATGTGTGTCCACTGTCCAGTAAGTTTTACGTTAACGTTAATATTGTGACGAGCGGCTCGAGTTGTGCGCCACATGTACTTGACTCTATTAAGAGTTGAGTTAACGTTAGCCTTAATAGAAATGATGGAGGCTATTTGTAAGTTTACATAAACTTTAATTGACACTAATGAAACTAGCTGGCTGCATATTGATGTGTGTCCAGTAAGTTATACATACATTACATACAGTGATGAGCGGCTCGAGTTGTGCGCCACATGTACTTGACTCTGTAAAGAGTTAAGTTAACGTTAGCCTTAATAGGAATGATGGAGGTTATTTGTAAGTTTACATAAACTTTAATTGACACTAATGAAACTAGCTAGCTGCATATTGATGTGTGTCCAGTAAGTTATACGTACGTTAACATTACATACTGTGACGAGCGGCTCGAGTTGTGCACCACATGTACTTGACTCTGTAAAGAGTTAAGTTAACGTTAGCCTTAATGATGGAGGCTATATCGATGTGGTCATTTTGAGTGTTAACAATGCGTTAAATATTTGTTCATGATCAATAACTAACTTACACATGAATAAATGATTAATGCATTATTAACGCTCTAGTAGCAAATATTAACTAACGAATTCTGATGAATAGTGAGTAATAGCGCTCAGAATGTGGTAGTTCACTATTAGCTAATCAGCAACTTTTTTCATACCTCCCATAGGATTACTAATAAATAATAACTACTACTGTTTGCAGGTTCATAATTAACATGAATAATGCATAATGTATAAAATATTGTAATGTTGGTATCCCATGACTCAAGAATTACCAAATAGTTCATAGGGAACTACTTATTATTTGGAACAGTATTCTAAAGTTAAAAGCACGATAACTTTCTTATAATAAATGACTGAAGTCATTTGTAAGCTTTTGACATATAATCAGGGCTTCATGACTGTGAGTGTTAATGCCTTATGTATAACTCTGTCTTTTTGGTTCCTCCAGAATGCAAACCAACAACGTTGTGAGAGTTAAGTTCAAAGATACCAAGAAATATATTTTTTTCTCCAACACCTTTTACATTTTAAGAATATGCAAAGGGAATCATCTCCTTATTCCCATACTTGGCTGACCCCAGGAGCAAGCTTGGTTATGTACGTAGCTGTTGCCTCTCAATATTTTTGATTTACAGGAGAATGATATACTCTGTATATTGCAGAGTAAAGATTATCTGCATTATTATTATTCATATGGTATTTATTTCCTTAATTGTGTAATGTATAACTACTAGGTCTGTGTATTGTTCTGGTCATAGGAGCATTATTACAATCCAGAAGATGGAAGTGGATATCTGGCATGGAGAATAAAAACCCTGCAGAAAGAGAGACATCAGAGAGGCAGATGAAAGACGGAGAGACGGATGAAACACTAACGGCAACCACAAACAGGTGTGAGATTTGATGTTTAGTCTGCTTTTATTAGCTTGAATCGAATGATTAATAAACTTTTTTAACTTTTTTATTGACCATACAACTTGGTTATTTTACTCATCTGTCCTTGAAGTATTATTTTGTTCCAGATTGGTCAGTCATTAAGTCAGAATGTAAATAAGGTTTGAGAGTAACATAGTATCTCTTCAAAATATAATTGCTGTTCTTTTAAAATGCAAAAAATGTTTTATATAATCAATCATCCATGTTGGGCAAATTTAAAAGTCTGGGATACTCTCACACTGGGATACTGTATGTTTTCTATGTTTTTTCCTGTCATCTAGTTCTGGTATAAATGTGTTGTGCTTCTGAAAGAAAAGGAACAAAATATTTTGTTTATCATATTGTCTTAAATACTTTCAGGTGGGCCAACTACTGACAGGGATCCCTTCAAAGCCGCGTGGCCTCACACAGACTAGTGAGCTCCAAGACCTTATCCAAAATGCTGAAGGTAACTATATTGTGCTATATTTTAAATTATTTAATTGGAAGTTATGCATTTATGACAGCATAGGTTTATTCAGTTCTATAGAGCTTAAATTATGTTCACAACTTTACCCATTAGACATGCTTGATTCATATGCAACACAGACTTGCAATGGGTAAACTGTCAGAATGAGAAACATGTTTCTCTAACATTTCTACCCTGATCTTCTCTCAGAGACCTAGTACAAGAGTTGCAGATTTACAGTTTGAAATGGCTTTCATATTGGTCTCTGAATAACAAAATTATGGTTGAATGGTTGAGATGTAGTATATAAAGTTTAACTATTTGACCTCATTTCAATATCTGTACATTTTTTCTTCTTAATTCCTCCACACATCCTTTTTTTTAAATAGATTTTATAGATTAAATAGATTAAATAGATTTTAAATGCGTGCGCGTTATACTTTCACTTTCGAAATAAGCGTCAATTGGCAAATTCAGCGTCAATTTTTTGAATGGACAAAAAAAACAACAACTCGCTGATAATAAAACTTTTATTTATAGACAGAACTTTTATTAGCATAACGAACGAATAAAAATAACCCCATGAATAGGCTGAAAAAAGTGAAAATCGGCGAACTGTGGGCTTAAACAAGTAAGAACCATAAAAGGTTTATTAACGAATAAGAAAATAAAATAGGTCTAAATAAATTACACAAAGTTTAAATGAGATAAAACCAATTAAAAAGAGACGAATATAAAATAAAAACTTCAAAAAGGACCTTAGCCTACATAAATGACATACTTTCACTTTCGAAATAAGCGTCAATTGCTGGAATGGACAAAAAAACCCAACTCTCTGACAATAAACTTTTATTTATAGACAGAACTTTTATTAGCATAACGAACGAATAAAATATAGACAGAACTTTTATTAGCATAACGAACGAATAAAATATAGACAGAACTTTTATTAGCATAACGAACGAATAAAATATAGACAGAACTTTTATTAGCATAACGAAAGAATAAAAATAACCCCATGCATAGGCCTAGGCTGAAAAAAGTGAAAATCGGAAAACTGTGGGCTCAAAACAAATAAGAACCATAAAACGTTTATTAACGAATAAGAAAACAAAATAGGCCTAAATAAATTACACAAAGTTTAAATAAGATAAAACCAAATAAAAAGAGACGAATATAAAATAAAAACTTCAAAAAGGACCTTAGCCTACATAAATGACAGCACTCTAAAAAAAAGTAAAACACTATAAATTGGCATTTATTAACATTAATATATATTGGCCAAAATATTGCCAAACAGGCGCTTTTGCATTGCGTTTTGACACCAAGTCTTCCGCCATTATCTTGCTTTTCTGTAATTTGACTCGTTCTCGTCTCCACACGTGCTAAATGAAATCCTGATGCTTGCTGATCTGTGACTTGACTGGCTCTTGGCACGCACTGCGCAGTTCATTTTTAATTATAACGTATGCTCTCTTCTGAACTAAATAATTGAAAATTATTAATGTTAATTAATTCAAATAAATATTGTAGCAAAAACGAATACTTAAAAAAAAAGTCAAGACATCGCGGTGTCACGGTGGGAAAGTGATGTCACCGGTGATGGGGCTCAAAACCGGTAACACCGTCAACACCGTCTATCGCGGCAAGCCTATCATGTACTGATTAACTCAAATAAATGGTTGATCTGATTTCCATTAACTATAAAATACTAAAATCAATAAAGTCAATCTATCCCTCGTGGAAAGGTTGCTTGGTAGCTAAAAGTAGGTCTAGCATATTTTAAGTTTTTCACACAGATCAAACACAAATGCTGATTGAATAGATTTTTTTAATGTTTCTTGTTTGTTTTATCACGCGCTCAGTTTGCTCCCCTCTGGAATATGATCGCATGACGCTATTGAATATTTGATCGGCTGTGTCCGATTGTTTATTTCGTGATCTCAGAGATGATAGGCATCTGCACTCGTATAGAGAGCCTAAGTCCCGCCCCTTCGCTTCCGGCTCATGGGACCTTATTTCGGAAAAAATATGAATGGTAGTCAATGGCGAGAGACAACTTATCTTTTTATTCCGTCTGAACTGTGCCCTGAATTACACATATGATGTTTGTCAATTTAAAAGATGATTCTCAAAGTCAAAAACGTCGCAGTTTGTCATACAAGAGAAGAGTAACATTTAGTTTTATGTGAAAATCGCTCTGTGAACTACATCTCCCGGGAAGAGAAACGAGATCCACTGCTCGTGTGTGTGCAGTCTGGTACATGGAACTGAAATGGTTCTCTTCCTATTTAAAGGATATGACCTTTTCAGTCAGTCTAGGGGAATATTTTTCTTCTGTTGCCCCTCTTGTGTGTGGGGTTCCACAGGGATCTGTACTGGGACCTATTTTATTTTCCCTTTATATGCTCCCTCTAGACTCGATTTTTGAGAAATTTGGGATTCAGTATCATCTGTATGCGGATGATTCTCAAATTTATTTACCTTTGAAACATGGGCATAAATGTGCTATTCAGTCTCTCCATGCATGTTTGGCCGAAGTTAAGTGTTGGCTTGCGAACAACTTTCTCCAATTAAATGAGGATAAGACCGAGATGATTTTATTTGGAAATAAGGGGTGTGTGGATGATGACTGCCTGGGGTTGTTTCCTGGGAAAAAGCTGTCTAGTGTGAGGAACCTTGGTGTCATTTTTGACTCTGAGCTTAAATTTGACTGGCCAATCAATGCTGTCGTTAAGAATAGTTTTTTCCATCTTAGATCAATTGCTAAATTGAAATCTATTCTTTCCTTTGATGATATGGAGAAGGTTGTTCATGCCTTTGTGTCATCCCATTTGGATTATTGTAATGTTTTGTATCTGGGTGTGAGTCAGGCTTCTCTCTCCCGTCTGCAACTCGTTCAGAAATCAGCTGCCAGACTTTTAACGGGGACTAAGAAGAGAGAGTACATTACTACGGTTTTAATTAAATTACACTGGTTACCCATAAGATACAGAATTCAATACAAAGCATTGTTGTATGTTTTTAAGGCTCTGAATGGTCTAGCACCTGAGTATGTTACTGATTTAATTAGCCGCTGTCAATCCAGTAGATCTCTGCGCTCAAATGATCAATTGCTTCTCATGGTTCCGCGATCCCGTTTGAAAGGTAAAGGTGATCGGGCTTTCTCTGTTGCGGCTCTAGGCTCTGGAATGACCTTCCCCTGTCTGTAAAATCTTGTCCTTCTTTGGGTGTTTTTCAGAGCGCGCTTAAAACTTACTTGTTCTCTTTAGCATTTGATAATCCTTTGTAAGTTTTTATGTCATATGTCATGTGTTTGCATTGTTTTTATGTCTGTATTTTATTTTACTTTCTATTTTATTCCTTTTGTACAGCACTTTGGTTCCACTTGTGGTCTTGAAAGTGCTTTATAAATAAAGTTGAGTTGAGTTTATAGTTTACTCATAATTGATAATAAACAACTCTGGAGGGAAAGTAAATTGTGGCAGAGTAAATTCAAAGTTCCTCTGAACAGAGTTAAAAAGTAGCAGTCATTTTGTTGTAGCTCTAACCTGAGTAAAATGGCATGAGAGTTGATTTCAAAAACACTAAACAGAGTTAAATATCATAGGAAAGGGTAAAATTGTATCACTAAATTGAGTATAATTAACTCTGGAAAAACTGCTCTATCAAAAGAGTAACTTTTACTCTTTTCAGAGAGGGACTAAATGTTATTGTTAGTCCAAAAGATAACTCAATGTTTTCAGTTCAAACACATTCTTTATTCCCCGCACACATGCTCACACAGGAACAACTAACAACAACAGATCCACTTCTTCCCCTCTGCTCCCAAGCGGGGCTACTCTCCTGCTTGCCCCACAACAGTGCCCCCTTATGGCGAGATATGACATTAGGAAAACACACAGGAGTAACAATCTCCCTCTCTCTAAAGAGAAAAAAAACAACAAAAACAAAACAAAAATTACCAGTTAACCAGTCATAGTGAATTAAACGAGAACAACAATATAACATAAAAGCTTATAAGTAAGGGAAGGGGGAACTCATTCTTGAGTTCATTTAACAGTCCAACATCCTTCATAGAGAGCCTTAAGAAGTGAGGTTGAGGAAGCTCTTTTTTAAGACAGTCTGCAAGTTGATCTTTTGCTTCCAACCATAACACTTGATCAACCTTCTTGGTTTGGATCAGTTCTTTTATCAAACTGATTTCCAGATGCAGTCTTTTCTCAGCGACAAACTTAGTAGACTTCAGTGCATCAACAAGAGAGAAATTATCAGTGACGCAGATTAAGGGTACAGGAGAAACAGTACAACCAGCATTCAGTTCAGAAAACAGGGTTGACAGAAAAATTGCATCATCAATCCCCTCAGACATAGCTAGCATTTCACCTGCAAGAGTGCTTCTGACAACTCTCTTAATTCTCTTAGATTGCCAGGAAATAGGAGAGAACTGCCCATTTTCACCCATCAAAACGATGAAGTACCCACCTTGTGTACCGCCATCTGAAAGATTTGCAAACGATGCATCAGTAAATGTAACCATCTTTAAGTTACTGTCTTTCACAAGCTGTTGAAAATTCAACTGAACTGACTTGGTCTTGAGTTTACAGACTACCCTGTTAGCTTCATTAATGTGCTGTACTGTAGCTTGTTTGAGACAAGATGCCAAGTTACTTGCATCAAACATGACATCAGGCCTGTTTGTCTCGCAACCCACAGAAGTTGACCTATCTTTGACCCAAGTTGTTCCCTCTCCACTTCTTCTACCCCTTTTCCACCGAAAAAAGAACTGGTTCGGAACTGGTGCTGGTTCAAAGTTGGTTCGGAGCTGGTTGAACTTGCGAACCCGTTCAGAACCTGTTTGCTTTTCCACTGACTAGAGCGCCCAGGGAACGACGTCGTTACGTCACTGTTTACGTCGCTTGCAAGTACATTGCTTTGGGATTATCTCTAACTCGTGTACCGAGAAAACTTTAAAAACAATTGAAATATGTAAGTCTTTTAATCTTTTCGTTTGATATGTAATCTTTTCTGATAAGTTATGTACCCCTGTCTTGTGTCTTTTTGATTTCCATTTATTTGTTCAATCGTGACTGTTTTCTTCTTTGCCCATGTTTAAAAAAAAATAAATTAAAACGCTTGCATGTTTCTGCAGTTTCTCATGGCTTTGCGATGGTCAGAAAATATGTTTAGAACACATCTGAAGCCGCCCCAGACCCCGACGTAAACATGACGTGCTAAAAGAACGGTTCTAGTCCAGCAAAGAGTTGGTGCCGCTTTGGAACCAGTTCTCGCGGCCGCGAACCGGTTCTTTGGCTGTCGAAACACAAAGAACTGGTTCGCGCGCAGGCACCGGCTCCGAACCGGCTCTCAAAATGCGTTGGTGGAAAAGGGGCTTGTGAGAGGTGAGGTGGACTCTGCTGCTTGTGAAGGTGTGATATGTATGGGCTGTAAGTGCTGAATGTATGTCATTTGGTGTATTTGTACCTTCTTGCCCAAAGTCACAAAATCCACACCCGCCCCTTTTCCACCAACGCATTTTGAGAGCCGGTTCGGAGCCGGTGCCTGCGCGCGAACCAGTTCCTTGTGTTTCGACAGCCAAAGAACTGGTTCCAAAGCGGCACCAACTCTTTGCTGGACTAGAACCGTTCTTTTAGCACGTCATGTTTACGTCGGGGGCTGGGGCGGCTTCAGATGTGTTCTAAACATATTTTCTGACCATCGCAAAGCCATGAGAAACTGCAGAAACACGCAAGCGTTTTTATTTATTTAAACATAAGCAAAGAAGAAAACAGTCGCGATTGAACAAATAAATGGAAAGAAAAAAGACACAAGACATGGGTACATAACTTATCAGAAAAGATTACATATCAAACGAAAAGATTAAAAGACTTACATATTTCAATTGTTTTTAAAGTTTTCTTGGTACACGAGTTAGAGATAATCCCAAAGCAATGTAGCATACTTGCAAGCGACGTAAACGGTGACGTAACGACGTCGTTCCCTGGGCGCTCTAGTCAGTGGAAAAGCAAACAGGTTCTGAACGGGTTCGCAAGTTGAACCAGCTCCAAACTAACTTTGAACCAGCACCAGTTCCGAACCAGTTCTTTTTTCGGTGGAAAAGGGGTAATAGTAAAAGTTATTGTGACTAGGGGTGTCCCGGTTTCAGAGCGGTTTCAAGCTTGCGCTTGAGTGCGAAGGAAAACTTGAATAAACGAGTAGACACTAACTAGTTACTAGGGCTGTCAGTCTTCCTCTATAATACTATTAGAATTCCATTCCTTATTTTATGCAGGCTAATATTTTAATAATATTCGAATATTAAGTGCTCAAATTTATCCTATTATTAATATTTACAACATTACACATACTTATGGATCGTCAATGCCACTATAGCCTGTTGTTGTCAATTCCCGCGCTATATACAGATGTAATGGATCGCAAATGTAATACAGATGTTCATTCCTTTAACTTACTTTTAATGAAGATGGTAGTGTTAAGCATCTGTGACTTACTTTCACATTGATTTGCGATAGATTGCGGCGCATTGGCTTGGGGCTCAGGGGCTAGGGGCTCAGATCTGAGGTGATGTGATCGTCATATCGCGTCAGAAGTTCCGGGAGTCTCCCGCATATTGATAGCGTCTCCCTGATGGCCGCAAATTAGTTAAAATCTCCCAGATTCCCGCATAACATACATAGCGCACGGCGCATGCATGGCAGAGATGGAGTGAACGAGACCTTGCAAATATGTGCCACGCGAAAGCTAGTCCCGCGCTCTCCTATTGTTAATAAGAGAGATTGGTGGCGTTGGCATTTATACCGTTTTTCCGCATATTCAGCACACAAGCTCATCAAGATTTTCTGGTTTTCTGTTGCCATCTGGTTTAAACCCGAAATGTGCCCATACAGGCGATGTAACATTATTTTTCGCAACGAGATCCATCTGTTTTACCTTTCTTCACGAAGTTCTCACGTGTAAAGTGACGGCTACTGCTGCAGGCAGCGCGTCCGCTCCCATGCACCACGCGCTCACGCGCTGTGCGTATGGGCACCAAAAATAGCCCCACCTCAGTGATCCGTTGGATCGCGCGTTTAAAAGTTAAAGTTAAATTGTCCTTTTTAATTAGTATTTAAACATTCTCTATGATGATTTTTCTTTTTTTGAAAAAAATAAAATATATTACACGGTTTTGGCAGTTATAGAGTTCTAATGACGGTTTTCAACTATAACCGTCGGTCTCACGGTTATATAATAACCGTCACACCCCTAATTGTGAACTTCACGACCCACACTGAACTTTGACCTGAGGTAAGGTATGACACTCTCTGAAAACAGCTGTGAACCTCCCCATATGAAATCGTCAACGTGACAAGCAAGTACACCAGTTACCGCATCCTCATCAAGCCAGTAGAAAACTGCAGGGTCAACCTTGGACACAATACCTCCTGCTTCGGTCATAATGCTTTTAACTCTGTTATACCAATACAGTGAGGCATCAGCTAAACCATACACACATTTTCTTAGTTTCCAAAGAGTCCCAGTGCCATTGGCCTCCAGTGGTGGTTTGATAAAAATGTCTCTGGACAGCTCCATGCCTTGTAGGAAGGCAGATTTTATGTCCATTGAGTGGAGTTCCTATTGTCTTTGACATAACACTTCCACTAGAAGTCTCAGTGACTCTGAGGTACAAGTTGGTGAGTCCTTTTGCAGCTCAGACACTTGTAGCTCCTCAAATCCTCGTGCAACAAGTCTTGCTTTGGGAACTAATCCATTTTCAGTCTCTTTCAAAGTGCACACCCACCGAGTGGAGACAGACTTTTGTCCTTTGTCCTCAACTTCTTCAAACACCTCGTTCTGTCTCCAATTTTGCATTTCCTTTTCTTTTGCTCATCAAAAGACACATCCTTAGTCACAAAAACATCCTCATGAGTATCCAAATTTGGAACCTCTTTCTGGACACGAAGATCCTCTAATTGTGACAGATCTGCTGATTCACTGTTACCAGCTACCTCCGCAGGCTCAAGTAGCTCCAAGTTATACCAGTTCTTATATTTTCCTTTGGCTTTTCCAGCACGCCCTAGCACCTTTGCTGTTTGTGAAACACCAGTTGCTTGGTTTCTAAATGTCACAATTTGTCCAGTCTTTATGTTAATGTTTCCAATTTCTGGTCGCTCTGCTTCTGCATTTTCAACAGCAGGTAAAGTATCATTCTCTACAATTTGTACATTTGTCTCTTCTTCAATGATGTCCACAGTATGTTGTCCTTGGTTATTCTCCTCAGAGACAATCTGAGGCTCTTCATTTTCATGAGTAACTTTTCTTAACCTCAGTTGGTGCACTCTGACACAGGTGCCTCCATGTCTGACAAAAACAACTGCACTATCCTGTCCAATGACCACTCCAGGCCCTTTCCATTCTGGACTGTCCACTCGTTTGTAATAAACCTTATCTCCAGGTTCATATCGCTCGTCAGTGGGCCGTAACTGTTTCTTTAGAGCTCTCCGTATCCTCTCCGAACATTCAGCTTCTGTAAAAGCCTTTCTAGAAACCATGTATTATGCAGCTCTTGTAGGCAAAACCATTAAAAAGTTCAGTTTACAGCTTTCGACGGCAGCCATTTTGGATGTCGGGTTCTTACAAATTTCCCCTCATTTTTGTGAGGGGCACCCCGGCTCATTTTTTTTCTTTAACCTTTATAGATGACATATCCAGTGAGAAACGAACCTTCGCTCTCCACGGTCACGGAACGGTTATAGATGACCCAACTAACATCAAACCTGAAACTTGTAGTGATTAAGTGAACACTAAAGAGGGTATGCTGTGTGCTCAGTTCTGAGTGAGTTGTTACACATTCACACACACTACCAGGGTAAGACTGCTGTGATGGACAAGATCAGAAACCATTAAGAGCAGAGTTTGCTCACTGCTCTCAGACCATCTCTCCCTATAACACTAAACTCACCTAGGGAGCAATTTGGTACGGTCATTCCTCAACACCTGGCCATAAACATGTCATTGCTTCTGTTCAGCAACGCTTATCTCTTACAGCGAACAGATGGGCCAACACTCGTTTCAGCGTTCCCATTCACTGAAGTTTTACAATGGGGAAAATGTGCAGAAGAAAACCAAAGTGGTAAAGTAAGGTAAGCACTAAAATTTTCATTTCATCCTTATAACTTTCCCAGAAGTCCACCATCAAAAAACATTATTTTAAAAATACCATGCATATCACTCGAACATTTTCCTTTTATTTGAACAGTGCCATCTTTTGTCAGAGATTTCGCCTCTTGTCCTCCAAGTGTATGACATAGTTGTGTAATTCTGCCAATTACATCGCTAAACCATCTGCTGTAGGGTGGCCGAAGGAAGCTGGTATTGTGCCCACTTAGAGTCCGCTAACCACACACACACACCACATACAACACACTGCCAAAAGAGTCCATGCAACAGGAAGAACTGGAATCAAAATGTCAAGCAGAGATGTTTGCAGAGTTATATATCCTTTATATTTAAATTAAAAAAACTGCATTTAATTCAGGTGTTAAAGACATGATTATACAACCATTATAAATAGAAACCAGCATGATTTGCTAAAAATAAACAAGGGTGAAATGACAAGTATGCTTAATGATTTGAAATGTGACAGTTTAGTTTTTACAAAGTTTTATTTCAGGATTCATGAGTAATTACTGTGTGCAAATTAGTATTTAATTACAATAAGTGTTGATAGTATTGTAACACTCTGTTTTGGTTTAGTGTTCACTCTGTTTGCAATTTTCCCATTGGCTTTTTCATATTGGTTACTTGTTCACATTCTTTGTTGCCATGGTTAACCACTGACTGTTAGATTCCCTTTGTTCCATATATTTATGCCACGAGTTTCATTTCTTCTTTTGTCCGATATTTTGTTGTGGTTGCTTTTCTGATGTTTTCGAATGAAAGAATTATTGATTCTCTTTGTCTTGCGTGATAGATCAATCAATAAATAAAAAAGAACTACGTAGTGACAGGGAAACAATAAGGGGAGACATAAATGGAAATAAATTAAGAACGTTTTTAGATTAGATTTATATGCACTCTAATTAAAGGTTTGGTGGATGTAGCAAACATAGCAAATATTAGATCAATACGAGAATTGTGTTTAATGTTCTAAAAAAGAGCTAAAATTTCCTTAAAATTATCCATATACACTGAAAAAAAACCTGTTGGATTAACATAAAAAAACATGTACATCGGTTGCACATAATAAAGTTAGGTTTGTGCAACTTGATTTATGTAATACATAAATCATGTTGCACAAACCTAACTTTATTATGTGCAACCAATGTACATGTTTTTTTATGTTAATCCAACAGGTTTTTTTTTTCTCAGTGTACTTCATAAGTCTAAATGTCCTTGAATAACATAAGATAAAAACACAAGGCGATTATGTTTGATTATGTTTTTCTGCCTGTCAGAAGTCTGGGTCCATTACTGAAAATATTTTAAGTTGTGATACTGTGCTGCAGTCGCCAGGGGGCAGTAAACCCTCGATTTTCACCCCATAGCCAAGCACAGGGTGCGAAATAAAACAATGCATCCGAATATCACATTGGCAATGTGTAATATTTCTCAAAAAAAAAAAAAAAACATCCACTGCTTTATAACAAATAATTTTTTTAAATAAATAAAATATAATAATTTCCCTATAAGGACAAGTATTTTGGATATTGCCATCTATGTTTAAAAAGCTTTAATTTAGGCTACTTAAATGCATGCACACGTGCTTTCTATTTGCTTTATTATGAAAACAGGCTATATGTCCCTGCAGCTTTGGGATTCCGTAATAGCGTAAAGATGAGTGATGGGGGCGTCACAGGGAGGTCTCTCTCTCTCTCTCTCTCTCTCTCTCTCTCTCTCTCTCTCTCTCTCTCTCTCTCTCTCTCACACACACACACACACACACACACACGTTCTCTATTGTTAAAAAAAAATAGCCTACACACTCCACACAGTCTATGGCGCTCCGGGGGGCATCTAAATGAGTGTGCTTATGTTTCTAAAATAACTCATTAACTTTTTAAAGAAAATATTTATAAGAGAGGGATAGAATGACCAAGCCCATGACATTATGCAGATTTCATGACATCATCACCTTTAACTGTCAGGATAGCGCTCTCCATCCTCATCTGACACACACACACACACACACACACACACACACACACACGGGCTGCGCGCCGCTTTGTGTTGAGCTGGTCCGACTCATTTCCACGAAACGGTTCTTTCGAACAGTTCATTTCAATGAGGCGGTTCCAAAACGATTCATCGGTTCGTTTACGTCACACCCGTAGCCTACTCGAGAATAGGCTACCCTGACATTTGAAAAAGCTTTAAACATTTAAGTTGGCCTACTTGGCAATATGCAACGTATTTATTTACACTTTTAAGTAACATTCATTCGTATGTAGCCTGATAGCATGTAGGCTATTGTATGTGTTGTGTTAGTAGTTCACTTTGCTGCACAATGTTCAATGCAACATGAAGTTCCTTTCATAGCCTACTTATCTTTGCAAGTTGGAAATAGGCTGCTTACGACTGAGAAAAATAAAGATAAAAAGTCTCTTAATGTTTACTTTTGGAGAAATATAGGTTTTGCACATCTTTTAAAGTCTTCCAATAAAATATTACCAATCTCTTTGTCGTAGCCTATGTCACATCATAAGTAGGCTATATTTTCTGCACAGATTCGGATACAGCTTTTTTTGTTTTTTTGTTTTTTGCATACTTTCCAACCCCACTGATCAAATCAACCGAAAACCCAATCACTGTGGATTGTGTTCACCGGCTCTAGGACTCGTTTCGAATCGGACAAGTCCGAAACCAGTCTCGAGCACCGTCCAGACCAATTCGCGAACGAATCGATCAGTCCAATTGGCGAACCGGTTTAAAAGAACCGACTCATGGGAAGCGAAAGGACCGATCGCAGGAGGAGAGGCGCATCTGGAGACAATAGAAGGCAATGCAGAGCTGCGCTTTGTCGCTCTGATCGAGGGCTGTGCAGTCAAAACACAGAAATATAGAGATGATGGAACGCTAAATCTGGATATATTTCTCGTTATTTTGATTTGTGAGATCTGAGAGGAAAGATGAATCCTGCTGAAGCGGCGGAGGACGGACCCACTGATTCAGACACGGATGCTTTCTTCAAAACAGGTACGACGAGAGGAGAGATGGAGAGACTGTGATCTCTAGATAAGCCTGCATTTGGCTAATTATGACAATTAATATCGCACGGATAGTGTCGCTTTCCATTCTTTCTTCATGAGGTTTATCTCTGTTACCGTTATCTAGGCTACTTTTTTAATTTCCCAATTGCTCATTCATTTTTAATATCTTTGCACTGCAAATTTGAATTAGCTTTAATGTAGACTTTATTTGGGTAATAGCTATTTTTTTCTATTTTTGGTGCAGCTTGGAAATGTACTTTTTGTTTTGAAACTGAATTGAGAAAGAGATAGTCTTCAATAGGAGATTAAATTTTAAAAAAAGAAGGTTAATGGGATAAATCAGGGTATTATGGTTTAAGGATGTTTGAGGTCTAGGTTTGTGTGATGGGTGATGCTGAGCATTAGTGCCATTATCCTGCTTTGACTGACAGCTCGCTGAGCTTTAGTTGTGTCTGAAAAGCCAGCCCATCCCATCCAATATCTCCTGAACAGCACCATACAACTGCTGGATAACTTCTCATGCCTTATTTATCCGGATTGTGGTCATTTGTTCTTATGCACACAGAATGGCTGGTTTGTTGTCATATAAGTCTGTTAAGTGTCAAATCACGGTCATGTTCATGCTTGACTGGGCATCATGCTAGGCTCATGGTCAGAGGTGTAGTGGTAAAAAAAACTGGTGGGTAAACTATAAATTCTGGTGGACCACGACATGGTCACCAGGTAAGGTGGGCCACTGCCTACCGGTGTATGTGTATCCTGATAACATTGCTATAGGGAGGCCTCAACATTAAGCCTTTTCATATGCTTGTCCTTCGGACAAGTAAACCTGCCATTCACTTGAGTAAATTCTGGATTTTTTATTTTTATTTTGTGTGTTCATTTATTCTGAAACAATATTCTCATCAGTGTTCAATCAGCTTTGATATTTAAATCACATTATTTTAATATCTGCACCTTTAAAAGGGCATCCCCTCATCCAATATTTTTAAATGTATGCTTCATCTTTCATTTTAAATTCAATTATTTAGAATAATAAGACACTTTACCCTAGGGGCTGATCAAATTAAATCATTTACACTGAAAAATTACAATTGCATAAAATAATGTTATGAAATGTATTTGAATTTACATGAGAAACTTGGAAAGAATGATACTACTTTTAAACATTTAACACTAAATCGCCTGTAGGTGGTAGCACGCGACCGTCTTAATGAGTGAGTCATTGATTCATTCATTCAAACGATTCGTTCAAACGTCTGATCATTCAAGAATGAGAACGATGTTTATGAATGGGTCATTGAATCTTTGACTCAATCGATTCTTTCAAAATGCTGAATCATTCATTAATGAAAACAGTGTTCCTCACTTCCTGTGACATGCGCCGTGGTTCTGTTGTGATTTTTTTTTAAGTATTTTCGCTGCTGTAAAAGAACAAAAACAGCCAATATTGCTTCTAAAATGTAAGTGATTTAATTTTTACTGTTTATTGAACTGTTGAAGGAAATCAATGTCACATTTTCAATGGTGATGGTGTGGTGTTCAGGAAAAATAATTTAGGTTGTTTAACATGTTAGAATTATAAAAACTATTTAGATTTTCATAGGCAGTAGCCTGTGTTGTTAACTGAGTGTGTTCTGCGCTCATTTGTGTAGATTTCTGCTCGAGAGGCAGCGCAAGCGTCAACAGTGCAACCTTAATAGTCAACAAAACTGACAGTAATGCAGCGCAATATGAAGGAGTTCATCTTAGGTTTAACAACCTATGAAACTAATAATGAACAATATGAAACTAAAACGACACAAGCTTAATTTAAAATGTGTCAGAAACTACATGCAGGATATTTAGAGGTGGATAAACGCAACTGATAGGTGGATAAACGCACTTTGGAGGTGGGTAAACGCTATTGCCAAATTTGGGAGGTGCGTAAACGGCGTTTAGCCTCCACTACATCCCTGCTCATGGTAGAGTGATTGGGAAGAAGCTAATTTCAAATACTCCACTCTTAATATACGCATCATCTGTGTGTAAAAGCACTTGTGAGTGTCAGATGTACCAAGAAGTGTATTGTAAGTTAAGTTTAACCCAAGTTTGAGGGAGGCTTTGATTGCTTACAAAATCAACCTATTCTGTAAGCTATGGTCTTTAAATTAGGAAGTTTAAGGCCATGGAGTCAGGAGTTGATTTTGGGTCTGGAGATTCTAAAATTATATAGCCACTTACACATTCCTTGTAACAAGCATCCATACAATTTATGTTGTTCTTATTGTCTTTGCAAAGTGGACATAAATATTTAGAATGTGTATGTTGAGTTGAGTGCAGTTGTCACATGTAAACAATGATTTCACAACATCCTGTGACAGTGATGTCACAACATTGACATTTAAAAGGGTACACTGGGTCAGCATAGTGGCAAGACCTTGTATCATGTGCAGCACTTCTGGAGTTTTAGAGAGGAAATGGCTGGTAGAAATGCTAATGTTTAGGTAAGTTGTCCTGGCTGTGAGACCCCTGTTGAGGAGTGATGCATAAACCCTGCTGCTTTACACAGTGGGCTATAGGTCAGGATGCGGGTACACTATGCTCACTCTCTCATACGCACACACAAACTGGCATAACACAAAACACAAACTAGTTCTTATTCTTGTTAGCTCAACCAGACAGCTGTGTTGTCTTTCTTTCGGTCTTATCAATGTGAGGTTCAAGGTGAGGTTTTTTTTTTTTTTTTTTTTGAGGAACTGTGTGTGCAATGTCTCAGTTCATGATCTGAAGGAAGGTCCTATCTTAGACAGTCCGATAATTAACAACCATGTCTCAGTGTAAACCCACAAACAACTGAAAGAAAAATCATGAAATACAAACAGACTGAAGATTGTAGCAACACATCGGAAAAATGCGCCTCTGCCTACATTTTTGCAATATTCACAGCAGAAAACACATACCAATACATACAAATCACTGCAGTTTCCAGCTGAAAATGAACATTATAGGGGCAATATCACAGAAAATGATGATTTCAGAGGCAGATTATCGATTAATAAAGACTTATTTCAAGGCACAATGTAATATAATTTTCCACAAATGTCACCTCGGGCGTTTTTTTTTTTTTTCAGTTGAGATTTCTAAGATTTTCTTCATTCTTATGTGGTTTTGAGTGTTGTTGGTGGTTGCCAGGACGTTGATGTGTGGTGTAAAGTGTGTTTTCCATGGGGAAACAAAACTATTTTTACAAGGTGGTGATTTTGTAGTCAAAAATGTGGAAAGATTGTAGCTTTAAGGGCCATACACACTGGGACGAATATCGGTGCACGTTATTCGCCAGCATTTTTCAACGCGTTTTTTGTGTTCACACACCATTTTGTGTTTGAGCGCCCCCAAATTGTGTTTTACTGTAACTTCAGAAGCTCCAAACACGTAAGCAAAGGTGCCAATCTCATTGGTCGGATAGTTTTTGACACGGCGCGTCAAACAATAAAAAATTACCCTTTTACGCATTACGTTTTCTGCGTCTGTGTGCACACTCACATTGGCGTCCTTTGTTTAGTCACGAGGCGTTAAACGTCGGTGAATATTGCATGCAAAATTCGTCCCAGTGTGAACAGGCCTTTAGGGGTATGGGTTGTCACTGGGGCAGTACCCTTAAAATGATATCTTTGTACCTTTTATACCCCTAAAAACTGCATAGCTCCTGAATGTAATTCTTACCTTATGACCCTTTTAGGGGCACTGACCCAGTGACAAGCCATTGAACCCCCAAAGTTACAATTCTTGCACATTTATTCTATATGAACTCATTGTGCAACATGATTTTTAGAAAAAGAAAAAAAAGTTAGCATAAGGTCCACCACTAAACATAACCATCACTGGGGTGTAAGCACATCGTACTATGCAAAATGTACAAATTCTCATGAATTTACCACCAATTCACCAAAACGTAAAACGGTTATAATTTGCCATGAGATTGATTTAATGATCTGGGGCCGTATTCACAAAGAATTTTATCTTACCAATAGGAGTACTCTTAAATCACACTAAAATATTTTAACTTGGAGTTTTCTCTTAAAAGTTATTCACAACGCCTTTCAGACCTGCTCTTAGTAAGGAAAAATGACAACTCCTAAACTAAGAGTGAGTCTTCGTTGCTATGGATGACGTCAATTTTCATGCACGAGCTTCCTTGCAATAATCACGGTGATTGGTTGTTAGATGACAGGGCCATCATGCGGAACCCAGCCTAAAACAGCAACAAATCATGGAATTACGACATCTGAATATGTCTGTTTCCTACACAAAATAATAATAAGAAAAACAATAAGAAAAAAAAGTAATGTCATCGAAATGCATAATGACATGTTTGTGCAGGACCCAGTGGAATGTAGCCTAATTCTAAAAAAGGCAGAGAGAGAAGTCATGAATGAAATTATTCAAGGTAACCTAAGGGCCCGCAGTGTTCACTTATCGCATCTTTTGCGCGCTCAAGTTCGTTTTTTTTTTTTTTTAAGTAGACGCGCGATATGTGCGCCCGTTTTTTCCAAGCGCGTCCGTATGGAGCGCACCGTAGGTAACGTGATAAGAACCAACCGGAGCACAACCACTGGGAGAACGCGGCGCGCCTTGCGTTTTTAGGTGCAATGTGAATGGTGCCTAATACAATAATGAAACTTCACTTGCCTAATAATGAAAAACAACACTTGCTTTTAACACTTTCTTGGTTAATTGACATTTTTAAAGCCTAACTAGACTATTTAAAGGAAGGACATGTTGCTCCTATTTAAGTAATGTAAGAGTTGAATGACAGGGGTGGATTATGAACTCACCAAAATGGAAAAGAAAGCCCAACTGGACCCAGGATCAGTTACTGCTGCTGGCCCAATTGGTGGAAGAAAAAAAAAAAACATAATAAAAGTGAAATTCGGCACTGGGATTTCAAGCAAAACTAAGCGTGAGACATGGAAGATGATTTGTTTGCAGATAAATGCAGCATTTCCGCTTGTGTCGCGGACCTCGGACGACTGCGAGAGGTATGCGCTACAATCCTTTTTGAATAGGTCTTAGTAAGTTAGGAGTCCTCTCGACTTCTTTTAAGCTGTCCCAGACTTAGGTGCTACTTTTAGGGCTAAAATGCTTCGTGAATTACTCTTAGTGAAAAAAATTAGGAGTCCTAAAGTTAGGAGTGACACGCCCATTATTTTTAGGAGTTGCTCCTAAATTCGTCAGTTAGGAGCTACTTTTAGCCTTAAAATTCTTTGTGAATACGGCCCCTGATCCCTCCATCAATATATGCATTTTAATGGGATTTTTCAAGTAAGTAATAACAAAACTCCTCAACAAGCTTCATGATTTTGATATCCTTCATGTCTGTAGCTGAATCGGTGCTGAATGACTTCCATGGCGATGTATAAGCAATTCTGAGGCTTTCTTCTCACCTACAACTTCAGAGCAAATAAAGAACAAAGCAGGCTATTTTTAGGCATGATCATAAAGACATTGTTGAGTTGTGCAGAATATTGGTTTTGAGATCTCCAGTGCCAATGATTTGCAGATGTTTGTTGGTCTGGTATAGCAGAGGGTCTTTTTACTGTGGTTTTACCCAGTGGAAGTGAGGACATCTGCAGAACATGGCCATCGGCCGTCATCAATGGTCAGACAGAAACATCCTGGCAGCCCCTGCCCCTGGGGCCAACATAAAGTCAGGAGGATATAATGGAGGAAGACAGGGACTGAGTGAATAGGACCATAAATCTTCTGTCTTCTGCCATATCCAGTTGTAGTGGGTGTTTTCCCTCCTAGAGAAAAGACGTTACGTGGCTGAGTGAACAGTAATCCATTCACAAGCACCGCACTCGGCAATCTGAAGAGGTTTTTACACCCTCGGCCACATGGCTCACTCGCTGCATGTGTATTGAGTATTTACGGTTGGATTAACCTCCATACTACACACCACTGTGGAGTGCTCTTGAGAGAACAAAATGAGAAAACAACCTCTTTCCTTTTATAATAATTGTGTTGATTGTCCTAATCCCTTGATATCCTTCCTGTCATAAGCTGTTACATCCTTCTGAAGAACTCTTTTGCACTGCCTATTAAACAGTATATGACTGTGTGGAACTGGCCCACAACACCAGATCAATGAAACGCAACCTTTTTTTTTTTGTGGAGCATTTGAGTTCTGTCGTCCTCTCTGAGGTGGTTGTTAACTGATTACTTAATCAGTCATCTGATCAATACATTGGGTGGAGGTTGGTCAGGCTTTGAAGATTATTTGCAAATCCGGTTCGGAAGTGTCTGTTTTTGACAGGGTTTTTTAAGGCTTTGTTTAGTAGGCAGCAACAATCTGATTTCTTGGCATATGCAAGTCAAATCCGTTTAATTGTTTGTTGTCTGAACTGAAACTGAAAGAAAAGAAAAAATCATACAAACCCGATCGAAACCACATTTGTTTGTGGTTTGAAATCCGATTAACAGTGGATTTCCAGAATTTTGGAAATAAACAAGCAGTCCAGATCCAATTTCAAGTAAATGTCTTTAACGCCATACACAAAGTGCAGTAGTGTCTGTCTCAGTTCCCTCATGTACGCTCACATGTAGCTCTCACTACATTATAAATTGTGATTAAAGGAGTAGTTCACTTTTAAAAAAAAAACTTTTGCTGATAATTTTCTCAAGATATCCACGTCTATCTTTCTTCAGTTGATGAAAACATTCCAGGAATTTCTCTATATAATGGACTTCATTGGTAACCAAACGGTTTAAGGTCCAAATGAGAGTTTCACTGCAGCTTCAAAGAGCTTTAAACGACACCAGACGATGAATAAGGGTCGTATCTAGGACCCTTCGAGTCTTGACTCTTTTGATAAACGAGTTCGAACAGGAGAGCGCGCATCACAGAACAGATCAAGGCGAGCGTTTGTGCTTATAAAACTTAAACTTTTATTTTTGAAATGACCGATAGTTTCGCTAGATAAGACCCTTATTCATCGTCTGGTGTCGTTTAAAGCCATTTGAAGCTGCACTGAAACTCTCATTTGGACCTTGAACCATTTGGTTCCCAATGAAGTCCATTATATGGAGTAAATCCTGGAATGTTTTCATCAAAAATCCTAATTTAATGCCTAAATTTGCAATAAAAAACAAAAACAAAAAAAACAAAACATACCTTAATTTCTTTTCGACTGAAGGACAAAAGACATGGACATCTACTCCTTTAAGTGCATATGAATAAATGCTTATGGTATTGCACATTGTATGTTGTCTGCTCCTGTAGTTTAGCATCACAACAACAAGATGTCATGCTCTCTTACATCTCTTGACTTATGTCATTACTATGGAAACTGATATTGACTAAACTGTCTGAACAAATGATCCGATTCATTACTGCAGACAGTGACCCCTGCAAAAACTTGTTAATTCATGGTCTTTGTCTGGCAAGTTTGCTGCTCTTTTCCAGTACTGCGGATTTGCTGAAAACCTCTGGCAACAATGAATATTTGGCCACCAATGGCAAACATCTTTTTGGCAAATCTTTGTTAAGTATAAGATTTGTGATGAATGAGTGACAATAATGGACTACCAGCCATTGTTAAACTTTTCACTGATGTGTGTGTGTGTGTGTGTGTGGTCCTGGTAAACCATATGTTGTGGGGACCAAATGTCCCCTTAAAGATTTGGCCTTGTAGAATCATTTTTGAAAATATAAAAATGCAAACATTTTTTTTCTGTGATGGTTAGTGTAAAGGGGCCAGAATATAAAATTCTGCAGTATAAAAATCACACAGAAAACACGGAAACTTAACATGCCTCATACAGACACGCACAATGTAGATTCTCCAGTTTACACTGATTTATCATTTCCTTATGATGTAATTGATGCATTGGGTGATATGTAGATCATTATGAGCCCTATATTTTTCTCCAATAGTATATACTTTGTCCAGGGCAATAAGAACCATAAACAGCTGATGCATTGCAGGGATGGTATCTCCCAAGCAACATATTAAGTTTTGGGAGTCTCTTACCATTTGATTTGTTCCTAAAGCATTCATGAATCAGCCTTGATCCTCTAAACGTGATGCTGTACTCATGGTGCCGTCCTGGTTTGGTTTTTGGCAGATCGTGATCTGTTTCCACTCAGTGCAGTCAGAAGAGAGAAGTGGAAATTGGCTTTGGCAAGTAAATAAAGCGTATTTGCCAGTTGGCCAGTGACTATTATAATACTGTTATTGACATAATGTCCTGTTGCCAAAAATATACAAGGGCAAAAATAGCAACACAATTCCTTTGTTATATGAAAAATATATATACATAGCAATGTTATGGTTTAGGTTAAAATGTTTTCTCAGTTTCTTCAGTTTTCTCAAGAAACTGATTTCAGACAGACTTCTGAGGCAGTGTGATGGTTCAAGCTACAGCAAAATAGATCGAGTTTTGGTGAAAACTAAGCAAATTTTGAATCACTTCAATAGTAATTTATCATTAGGTCCAAAATTTACATAAAAAAATGATTTGATCTATAAGTTATGACAACACATGTTTTTACATTGCATCAAAGGATAAGGGAGCGCCGAGCGCGGGACACAATGAGGTACAATGTAGTTGTAACACACATGCTAGCATGACGAAACTTGGTGTATTTACTAGTTGCCATTTCAACGCACTATAGAGAAAAAAAATTGGGCCAAGATATCACTGAACATTTATTTAACCATAGAAAAAGTAGGTATCTGTTGAACAAGTATCTGTTGTTTAACAGTTGATAAAGTTCTTTAATGCTTCGCTAACTATCAGAAGACACTATGGGCCAGTTGTTCAAAGGAAAGCTGGTCGGATTTTGGTTATCGGATTGGATCAAATCTTGAAAATGGGTTGTTCTAAAGGGAAAGAAGGAATTTGAAATCAGATTAGATCAGGGAATCCAATCCTAATTTTAATCTGGATCAAACCTTCAGTTTGTGTTGTTCAAAACTTGTCAGTGGGATTTGGATAACTTTGATCCAAAAAAACCAAACAAACAGGATTATCCTGATCCCAACAGGGGGTAGGATTTCAAGGTGGATTTCAGGAAGAAAATGTAGTAAAACTTTAAAATTGGTTAAATGATACATTTGTATTATTTAGTCAGTGTATATACTTTTATTTATATTTTGGACTTGACTTGTGTAACCGTTGTAACAGTGATAAAGTTGACATAGGCTAACAATTAAGCTATTCAGTATGGTAAAGTAAAATTAAAATAAAATTTATCTTGTCCCCATTTGTGTTTTGTCTCAAAATAAGAAACACTTACAGTGACCCCATGTTGGCTCTTCTACCTGTTCTTTACATAGCTGGTAGCCCACGTGATATGTTGTCCCATTAAGAGCACTGGTAATCCAGATTTGGTAATCTTGAAAACTGTGTATCTGGATCAGGGTGATCCAGTCCAATATTGCTTTGAAAAACCGGCATAAAGGTAAGACGGATTACCTGATCTTGGATAGGAAAAAATGGGATATCCAAATCCGGATAATTTTGATCCAGATTAAATGTTTTGAACAACTGGCCCTAGGGGTTTAAACCCCAGTTGTGCAGTTGGGGCATGTTGTAACACTGTGTTACAATGTGCCCCTATTAGAAATATGCTATTACATTCTATACTTTTATTAATTCTATTAAGAAAACATGAGAAACATGTAAATAAAGACTGAGAGTCAATGTTCAGAAATTATTAATTATTATTTTGTTTTGAACTATGCTGTATAGTTGTGTTTTCTGTATTATTTCAAAAATTAGTATATTTTTAATTATTAAAAATGCCATTATTTTATATGAAAAATTTAATAATTGTATTTTATAAGAAAATATTTTGATTTGACTTGTATATTTTTTTTTATTAGATCAGATAGCGTTTTAAGTTGATGTTACAATGTTCCCCTCACATGTTACCACAATGTACCACACCTATGGGGCATGTTGTCACATTTCACTTCCATTCTTTCAGGGTAAATCAAGAAAAAACTATACACTGTATTAATAAAACAAAACCACATAATTGTACTAGACGTGGTAAATTAAAGGGGGGGTTGACTGCTTTTTTTCTTTGCATGATTGTGTTTATGGGGTGCAATATACCATGTATTCGTGGTTTTTCTTTTTTAAAAAGTCTTATTTTTCATAAATTTCACCTTTATTGTCAGCCGCGCTCTCAAATCGAAAATAACGTCATAAAGCATATATACATAAAAAATAAGTTTAAAACATTAGTACTTATACAAAATTCAGGTCCATAATGTTTGTACTCGTTTGTCGTAGACACAAAATAGCATAACTAGTAGCCTATAGAGGCTATAAAGCCAGCGCTGGCATTTGAAAAAAATAAAACACAAGGCTACGTCTGGAATTAAACATGCAAATACATTTAAAATGATGAAGTCTTAGCCTACTTACAGGTTGTGGCCCAACAACTGCTGCCTCTTGTTTTGAAGTTGGAACTGCTTCATGTTTTAGTAACAGTTTCTTGTTGAATCCGGTGTTGAATTCGTGGAGATTCTGGAAGCTGTCTTCCGTAAAATGCGCAGCACAGAGAGCTAAATTATGATCGTCACTTTCAGGAACATAATCAAACATAAATTGTATCCATTGTTGACGAAGTACAGCGTCCGTGGGAAGCTCAAACACAGAAGACCTGACAGCTGACAAACATAAAGTGTATCCATTGTTGACAAAGAACAGCGTCCGTGGTAAGCTCGAACACACACTCGACGAGGGCTTAAAGGGGCACAAGACAAGAATGCTGTTTTTGTCAAACAGCGACCCCTAGAGTAACTGTGGAGTACTTGTTTTTAACATTACTGTCGTAAATACCACTCACGGAGGGCATGACGTGTTACATAGTATACAATAGTACATCGTGTTTAATTTGTTGTTTAATGAGATCTATTATATGTTGTTAGTGGTGAGAATTTTCACGAGAATTAAATACATATCCCCATGAACTTTAATGGTCCAGAGGAAGAACTTTTGCCATGTTTGTCACAGGTTCTGGGTTCTAATCCTTACTAATAGTATAGTTTATTTTCCTCATCAACACCGATTGTTTATTAATGGCTGTATTTCAAGCAGGGACATGTTTTTTGTGCATTGGGTTTTGTGATTTCACCGTAATGAGTCTCTCAGTCCCCGCAACGGATTAAGCAATGAGCGCGCGTCCGTTTGAATATCACAACAGAACACTGAATCCACTGAAACTGATCGCAGCGGCAACGAGCACTTTGGTCACTTGATTTCAAAAACGACACATTTCAGATCGCCTCTTATTTAACCAACGAAATAAATGAATCTACTAGAGTTACCTGGAGATGTTTTATTTGTTTGTATTGGTACATCCGTGCTGCGAGATGTTTCAATGGGGACATATCACACGGACATTACGGCTATGCTCGCGTCTGACACCTCGCTCGGTTAGAATGCTGTTTCCTCTTTCTCTGTTCCTCCGACAATGCTTTCCTAGCTTTCTATATCTTATATGCCGGCTCCGCCATGACGATAGTGTGACAAACTCCATCCTTCTCGACTTTGTTCCTGGATTTGTGCAGTGTTACCGCAAAGGAATATGTTACATCGCGAGAGCTGATATCACGCGATACTTCCGGGCGGCGAGCCGGCGGCTTGACACTGCAAGTGCGATTTTTCCGCTCACAGGCACCAGGGGGGGCCGAGACGCCCCCCATTCAACCCGAAATAACCATTTCAATAACTGTGAAGCTGTTAAATTAAGCTAAAATAACTGCATAGTGTCCCTTTAAATATGCGCATGCCCTTTTCTGCATATTCCGGAGGGAGGGTTGATGCAAATGTGTGGGTTAGTGACATCTAAAACCCAGCTGTAGTCCCAATCAAGTCGTTTTTGTAGGCAATTATACTTCCTGATTTTTAAAAGACAATATCTCTGCTTACATTGAACTTTCAGCGCTGCAACTTTACAGATACTGTTCATGCACCAACAGCAACATTACGCACTATTTAAAATCCAAAAAGTGAAACCCAGTCACCCCCCCCCCCCCTTTAATGTGGGGAAGAAAAAAAAAGGGAAACAGAGCAGGAAATATTGAGAAACAAACTAAAAGTCCATGAAAACCAAAATGAAACAGATTGTGATGTGTGTGTCAATCAAGTGTATGCTTTGATTGAGTGATTCTAGTTCATGTGTGTGTGAGACAAGCCTGGAAACTGCTGATAAATCCTACAATGCACACAGTCTGATTCAGACTGATTAGACTGACACACAGCAAGAGACATGCACAGCCGGTGCTGGAAAAAGCCTTGGCTTTCTGCCAAAGAGTGTGTTTGTGCGTTCATTTGTGCATACCCCTTCCCCCCTCTCTCTCTCTCACACACACACACACCACCACGCTGTCTGTGCCCTGCTTGTGGGCTTCAGTGTGAGGAAGAACAAAAGAGCATGATGCTCGAGCATCAGCTCACACAATACACTCCACTGACGGCCAGCGTGTGTCTGTCTGCCACATCACCACTTTTGCCTTTCATTTCTTGTGGTTTTCCAGTTTGCATTTTCCATCCCTTTAATGTCTTTACCTCTCCAGCTCTCTCATACACACTTTTGTGTAGCTTAAACACACACACACACGCTTTTATATGAACACTACAAAAATTTTGATCTTACTTCTCCAGTACAAATATCTATGTACTTGAGAAAGAAATGACTCAAGATATTATTGGTGATATATTATTAATATTGTGTATTCTGAAAAACATATTAAAGAGGGTTTATGCATAAAACGAGAAAAAATACCTGCAGTGGGGTACAAAAAATAAACGTCTTTTCCCTTTGACTTAAGTTTATTGTTCTTACCCCATTGACAGATTTTTTTTTCTTGTTTTAGCCCTTAAACCGTATTTTATTACGTATTTTTATTATTTTATTATATTATTTATTATAAATGTTATATCACTGTCTTTGATAAAGTTTTGTCTATCCATTTAGTGTGGTTTTTTTTTATTTCGGGGGTATTTTTGAAGTAATTTACTTCAAAAAGTACCATATTTTCTATGTAAATTATGCTTATTTTTCATGTTTTATTTTTTATTTGTTTAACTACATTAAAATATCATTCCAATAAGTTCTTAGAGCTAAAACCTAGAGATGATGTGACTTTGCTGTCGCCTGGTGTTCTATTTTGGCTTGTTTTAGAGTGCTCAAAATTACAGTTTTTCCCATTCATTTCTATGGGTGCCCATTTTTGACCAAAATACGAGATTAAGGAGGTTGTTTTTTTCACCCACTTAACATTGTAGAATTGAGTCAAAAAAAATTGTGTGTGTGCAGGAGGCAAACTTAGGAAAAGTAGCTAAGTCTTGTACCGCTCAGATCAAGGGAAGTATTTTTTAAAAATAAATCAAAACTATTTTGCCCACATTTGCCCACAATATGATTTTAGGGTTAAGTATAAAACTCACAAAATGTTAATAAATTTAGAAGAAAACACAACTTATGCAAATAAGTCTTACATTATTTTCATCTCAAGTATCTTGATTTAAGAATGGTTAGATAAAAAAAAAAGAACCCATTTTTCCAAATAGTGCATCCCCAAACTCACTTCTGGGGATGCATTTGTCATCAAACTAGCAATGAAATCACAATCATTGCTAAATAATCACGCATATTTTCCAACTGGGGATGCCCGAAATGTCTCTGAGCAATTTTAAGTCACTTCTTGGGCAGTTTTATCTTTTTAGTTTTCCATTTACTCAAACTAAGTTACCCCCAACCCTTACACACACACACACACACACACAGTTGTAGTGTGGCAGATGGCTAATTGGCCGGTTTGAGGTGGTGGGTTTATAGCGCGAGTGAGAACAGATTTGAGTGGATTAAACAGTCATGATATGACGTTGAGGGAGATGAGGTTTAGTGAGAGGGATCCCCCATTTCCGCTGTCTGTTCCTGCGCTACGTAAGCATGGACGGACACTTAGCACTGCAGACTAATGGAGTCAGATCTCATTAGTTGATCCTCTGCTTTGAATGAGGCTTTTAGATGGATTGAGGGAACTATTCCCTGGAGACCTGTGAGTCTGCATCTGCGCTCCACTGATAAAGATGCTGCTCCATTCACCAGTCCAACAGCTAATTCTGTTTGTTTTTGATGTGCGATGGCAGATTACGCCTGCAAAGTTCAACTGCATTTTCACCGCATGCAGGCTTAATGATAAATGAGACTTTCTTTAAAAGGTGATGCGTGTAATTTTTTTTGATGGTAAAACACTTTTTCCTATTTTAATATACACTCACTTTAAGCCAGCCGCCTTTAAGTACTCACAGCAAAATGACTTTATGGCTACTCTGATTTGATGATAATTGCCTCAAGAACACATAATGGGTTTTCACATTATGCTTAACCCTGGGTTAACCCTATAAGGGCTTTTCATATTTTAAATAGTTAACCCTTGGTCATCCTAAACCCTGGGATAACATTCTTAGTTGCCTATTTGAACACAAAATAATCATCTTGTCTCACAGTTTCGCATTAGCAAAAAAATTCTCTTTGGCTGTTTTGACTGTGCAAAGGTTGAGATATGAACCATGCACTCTATAAAAGGTTTTCTTAACTCTGGGTAAAAAGTCGCAATTCTGTGATGCCACTGGCCAACATAATCTCATGAGAATTTGTATGTATGTTTTATACAATTACAATTACACATGTTTGCATAGCCATTTTGACATTCCATGTTGACATACTGACATCATCTAAATGATGTATGTATCAGCAAATTTACAGACAAACAAATGTATAGGAATTTTGATTTAATGTAATAAGGAATAATTCATTTACTTAATCGGTCTGTTGATTATTTTGCATTTATGATAAATTATATTATTTAAAGTCCCACTGTGGTGAAACTCAAGATTTGAATGTTGTTTATATCAATGTCGTGTTTTTAATATGCTTTAAGACAAACCTTGTGCAAATGCACAAGTCAACACCATTGCTGAGTATTTTCTCCTTAAAACTGCAGTGAACCAAAGACAGCCTCAAAGACACGGTTTAAAGGGCACCTATTATGCCCCTTTTTACAAGATGTAATATTGGTCTCGGGTGTCCGCAGAATGTATTTGTGAAGTTTCAGCTCAAAATACCCCACAGTTAATTTATTATAACCATTTGAAAATGGCATTTTTGGGGCCTGTTTAAAAATGAACTGTTTTGGTGTATACGACCTTAAATGCAAATGAGCCGCATATCCCCGCCCTGCCTTTGGTTGTGGGTGTAACATGATACCTATGGCAGTCGGTCTAAGCAGAAGGGCTGAGAGAGTGAGAGAGACTCGCTGTTTTGAATGTCATTCAGCCGTACATTTGAATCGGAATATATAAATGGTCTCTGATCAGACCCAGATGACGAAGAGACTCCGGCAGAATAAACACAAATGAGAATGGACCAGTACGTCTCGGTATGGTTATTTGATACATTTATGTACTTATAGAGTTGTAATCGCATCCCCTTTGAAATGATGGATGTGCAACACTCAGACACACACAAACAAACACTAACGTTAGCACAATTTTTTGAAACTACATACACATACTGTGATAAAGTTTGCCATGTACAAGCGAAATTACATTTATACGTGGGGCCTGTTGCGTAATTTTTACTATACAGGTGCTTCTGTGGCAAATGTGAGAAGATTTACTGTTTTTAACCAACTATATATAGTAGGGATGTATGCGATTTCGAATGCAGCCAAAGACTCTGTTATAATCCCATCATCCAGCTATCACTTGTTTATCAACTGCATTACTTGCCTTGTCATGCTCCATATTTCTGTTAATAAATACACTGTTTGGGTGTTGTATTGGGTTTTGTATTCCGTGACATGATCGTAAAATTTGCAACTATAGGACACTTTACGACAAGTTTCGGCTCGAGTGCACTGTAGCAAAATAATGCGTATGTGCGCACATGTAGTGTTTCTTCACAAAACAAAACCGAAGAGCGTATGACCCAAGCAAACTCGACTTTGCATGCTCACACAACAAGACCAGAATGCACAAGAATATGCGAATGCTTATGGCAGACCGGTAAAAATATAAATCCATTCACACGTTTATTTAAAGGAGCTGTATGTAAGAAATTTATTTCAAATAATCATAAAATGACCCTGATGTGTCACTAGACATTAAGAAATCATGTTCATTTCAAATACTTTTATCACTGACAACAGTAGTCCGGCCTGGATATTGTCATTTAAAAAGTGTTGTTGCAGCCCTCAACTGTCATGTTGTGTTTTGGTCTGATGCTCCACCCTCCACCGATCTACCAATCACGAAGTCATTAGTGTTGCAGCATTCGGGTTGCCAGCTCTGCTCTAATTACCACAGATGGAGCTACAAACGTGTGGGGTAAAAAAAGTTGGATCCTGCAGCATATCTGGCAACATGGGGTCAGGGGGGAGGGGGAGGGGATACACCACTCTACAGTAATTTGAAACTGATTGCAGTACCAGTTTTGGCCACAATCTTACATACAGCTCCTTTAAATCTCAATCTCACTGATAAATTAAAGAGATCTCATTTGAGATTTGTGATTTTGATTTCCAATGAATCGAACCCTCTTCCTATCAAGAAACCTTTTGTCTGAATGGGGTTGTTGTTGCATGTTTTTTTTTTTATTTTTTTTTTTTTTTTTCAGGTCCGTGTGTTGCTTTCTAGACTGTGTAAAGAGCTACATAGATTAAAACCGGAGAATTGAAATGGACTTGTTTCACAAGTGGGCCTTGTCTTCCCTTATGACATATGAAGACGTTGATTATGAATGTAGTTTACATGATGAAACCAATCATCAGCAATACTTCTGATTGTACAACTTCATTTATCATATTAGTAAAACGCTGGTTTTGACTGCCACCGTGCAACCAAATATTTGATACATTGGTTCAACATCAAAAAAGGTTGTTGTTGCATTGTACAGTATGTTTTTTCAAACATTTCTCATATAAATGCTAAGAAATGTGTGTTCCCCTATGACATGTGAACGTTTGTAAAAATCTAGATGTATTTTACATTTCAACCGAAAACCTGCTCTAGATTTTTCTGCTGGATTTGATGCTTCGATTAATGTGTGGTCAATCAGACTTCATTTCAGAGAAGTTTGAGAGCATATCTTACTTTCATGATTTATGTTATTAATGAAATGGGACACCCAACACTTTGAAGCTGCTTCTCAGTTGCTCACCATTGATCTTGAAAAGAAGCATTAAGATGTGAGCACAGTGCCACAGTTGTACTTCAAACATCTGCGTAGCCAAATGATGTGTGGAACGCACTATAATCCACATTTCACATGAAATTTCATGACTGATCGTTATTTTTCCACCACTTTTTACTACAAGCTTCTCGTAAGAGGATTTAACATAAATCAGGCAAATGAAAACCATTCAAACATCTTGATCTGAACCTGTGCTCAAAGGTTGCTCATTCAAAGCTCAGTTCTTAGATGTTTCTCCTAAATGCCTTAGAAAAAAATAAAAAGTAGGCACAAATGGAGATGGTCCTCACTGCAGAACATGAAATCCATGGGGAGGAGTCGGATCCAGATCCAACTCCTCCCACCTTTCATATACCTAAACCTACCCAACTCCACCACTCAGATCTGGATCCGACTCCGCCCCCTGGATCTTGTGTACTGCAATTAGGTGCTACTGCACAAATGTGTCTTTTTTTTAAATATAGTGAGAATTCAGAGCTTTAAAAATAGGATCGTTCATATCACTTGAAAAATGCTGGGTTGTTTTAACCCAATTTTGGGTCAAATATGGACAAACCCAGATATTGGGTTACATTTTTAAGTCACTTTTTTAACCCAATTTTTGAGTTTGTCCATATTTGACCCAATTTTGGGTTAAAACAACCCAGCATTTTTTAGAGTCTAGGAATAATTTCATTAGAAAAAGTCCTGTCGAGATCTCTTACTTTTAATTACACATTGCAATAGCTGTACTTTGATATTTGGCACATCTGAGCTTATTTTTGAGACCCTGTTCAGATCTCTTTGGGGTCACAACAACACATATGGTTACAAGTGTCTGTTTTTTCAGGAGACAAGTCTGAGGAGCAGTAGACTTGAGTTAAAGTCTCTCTGTTTATCTTTAGGTCTAGTGAAACAATTGAGATGTTAAAGAGATTTCATTTGAGATGGTTCTTTATAATGGGTGTACTTGGATCTGCCAGGATTCTCTGAAGGGTGCACAGGTTTGTTAGAAAGAGGAAATGAAACCACCTATTGAAACAGTTCCAGTGGAAAGAACATGATTCCTTCTTTATTGTTTTCCACGGGTTGGTGTGTTTTGGGGGGGTACCATGGACGCACACACTCACATGGCCACAGGCTCCATGTGGATTCATGCAGGGAACCAGAGAATGCTCATGCATATTTAATCTACTTCTCTCTTAACTGAGAGAGAGAGAGAACAAGAGAGCCTCTTGCAGTTAGTCATTAGCAGTGCTTGCTGAGATATAACCCTACTTGAAATTGAACTATAAAAGATTCAACTTTGTCCTCTTAAAGGGAGAAGCATGAATGAAAAATCATGTTTAGTAAGTAGTTCATTGGTAAGCAAACAACCAATGATCACCCAGCCCCTAGCAATGACCTGGAAGTAGCAATCTTGTCTTCTGTATTTTGATCGAAAAAAAAAATGTAGGGGGAGGTAGAGAAGGTGGTCTTTAGTGAATGTTTACACTACAAAAACAATCCAGATTGAATGTGTTTTCGACTACCTCTGGAAGTGGTCCAAATTAAACAAGCTTTTAGACCTTGTTTACATCTGTATTTAGAGTTGTCCACTTGTGATCCGATTGACCAAAATGCATCTTAAAGGCAGGGTAGGTAGAAATTTTCTAAAAAAAAAAAAAAAAAACTTTTTCCCAAATTGGTTTAAACTGTCTATATATACCAATACATAATTAAAATGTTAGTACTCTGAAAAAGAAAGTATACAAATCGAGTGTCTGTTGTCCTTTCAGTGCTGCAATAAACACAGTTCATTATTTCATTCACTCCACCCCCTCCTGTCCGGGATCCTTACAAAGCCACGCCCCCAAAACACATGAACGCGTGCTGCCGACCACGCTCAGGCGTCGGCTCCACTTTGGACTCACGTAATGGATTCGGTAACAAGCTAGTAACATAAAAACTAAAAACAGCAAAACTAAAAACAGGTTGCATTTGTATACTTTTTCCTGTTACCATCAGTTACACTGTTATGACAACGCACTCTCATCCTTTAGTGTCATATAGAGCGCTATATAACAAAATGGCGCTATACTACGCATGGCACCCGTTATCATTAATATAACACGTGCGGTGATGGTTAGGTTTAGGTGTGGGGTAGGGTAGGATAGTCTCATATTAAAGGATTTATGACGACTTCGCGTGTTATATTAACGATAAAGTGTGCCATGTGCGTAGTATAGCGCCATTTTTTTCGTATAGCGTTCTATGTGACGCTAAAGGATGAGAACGGGCTGGTTATGAAGGTAAATTTTGTGTAAAATTCATAACATATACGGTGTTTAACATGTAAGAGCTTCCACAAAAGCAGTGTTGTCATCACTTTTCAGCCCCTGGTTGTCAGTTGTCGCCACGGCTGGAAAGCCCCGCCGATATTGACTCTCGACTGACTTCTTGCTTTATCCAAATACTTTTTGGTCATAGCCTTTTCAAATACTGTCTTCCTTTTTTTGCCTGGTTTTCCTTCGCTGCCTTGCCTCTTCCACTCCCCGAGCAAACATGTGCGCATGTGGGCTGCTCTATGCAGCAGTGCTGGTAGCCATGGTAGCGAAAGAGAGTGACAGTCGCCCAGCCAATCACTTCTTTAATCCCGGTTGGAAATAATGAGCTATGTTTATTGCAGCACTGAGATGACTACAGACACTCGATTTTTATACCTGCTTTTTCAGAGTACTTACATTTTAATTATGAATTGGTATACATAGACAGTTTAAGCACATTTGGGGAAAAGTTTTTTTTAGAAAATTTCTACCTACTCTGCCTTTAATACCAGTTGTGAATAGGGCCTTAAGTTTTGTGCATTTGTCGTTGATTGGATGGAGATGGATGCAAAATCACATGGATGCTTGTAATTGATTATAAGAAAGGTGTGGAGTAAATGATTGTAGATCAGGTTATGACATATTGACAAAGATTTTTGTTAAATTAAAAAAAAATAAAGGAGCCATATGTAAGATTGTGGCCAAAACTGGTACTGCAATCACTTTCAAATTACTGTACCCGGCTGCTGCAACACTACTGACTCCGTGATTGGTGAAACACATGACAAAAGCAACATCAGTTGAGGGCTGCAACTTCACTTTTTAAATGACAGTATCCTGGCTGGACTACTGTTGTCAGTGATATAAGTATTTGAAATTGAAAATGATTTCTTAATGTCTGGTGACATATCAGGGCCAATTTATGTTCATTTGAAATGCATTCCTTACATACAGTTCCTTTAAACATAATATGCTCAAATGTGGTCACCAACATGTTTTGTTGCCATATTCCTGTCCCAAAATGTAGTCTTTACTCAATCCCAACCCCTAAACTTAACCCTACCCATAACTTGTAAACTTGTCCCTCAAATATGATTGGTTGATTGGGAAGTTGATCCAGGATCAACAAAGATGTTGATCCTGGAACATGTGGTACTTGGTGAAATCATGTTCACCGCTGAAATGCATCATTCATAATAATATCAAAAGCGTGGATTTAGAAAGTATACAGGAAGTATTTTCATTCCTTGCCGGTTTTAAAACCACTCAGACCACCTTAGCAACTACATTGCAATGCACTGACAAGCAGCCACAACTGTGCCGGGAGTTTCAAGCGCCACTCATGTTTTCCTCAGAAATGCGAAAATTCATTTTCTCTTATGTTGCATATTGGGATTGTAAAGCAGGAATGTTGTGAAGTTATTTGTTGTTGAGGTGAAATTTTGTTTTGCTCTTAGAGTTCACCACTGCAGGAGAGAAGACTGTTGTGTTCAGCACACACACACACACACACACACACACATGGATGAAAGTGTAGTGTAAGCCAGCTGAGGCGAACAGACTGCTTGGTGCAAGAAGAGCTGCTTGGCTAATGCTTTTAGAGCGTTATATTTCATTGGGAGAGAGGGGAGTGGACAGAAGGATATAAACACAAATGAAGCTTGATGATGTCTGCGATCATGGAGCTCAAATCAATGGCTGCCCATCAAAAAAAAAGTACACTTTAGCATACTTTTAAAAAGAGTACTTACATAGAATTAATATATTTTAAAAGAATATCCTTAAGTGCAAATTAAATGTATAAGTGTATATTAAATACTGTAAGCTGAAGTTTACAGTGCTTTTTGACCCAGTACATTCTTATATGTAAATGTTTATAATTACTTAAATTTGCTATAAAATTTTGCTGCCAAATGTTTTGACAGGCATTAAGATAAACTAAAATATACTTTAATGTCATTTCTATTTAAAAATTTGTATGCCATTAATTATTTGAATTAGTCATTATAAAGTTGTCATAATGATGCAGTTGCAATGTAGTACGGACTAACATGGTACAGTTAAATTATTAACAAGTACTTTACATGTACTTTAGTTTGTTAGTCAACACATATACGAAATAAGTGTACCTTTTTCAAACAACAACTTTTAATTTGAAATTATTACTAAGTGCTGAGAGGGTGTACCTTTTTTATGTAGACTTAAGTGTCTTTTCCCCATTTATATTATATTATCAACAAAGTATTATTTTTTATTTTTTTAATACTTTTTAAGTTTTAAAGTACTGTTAAAGTGCAAGTTCAACACAATCACCCGCACTTCTTTTTCACAATGTTGTACTTCAATGTTCGGTCACATCTTGCTTTTTATCATTTTTTTTTTTAAAAGCTATAGGACTTCAAAATCACCAAAAAGAGGTTTTCACAGTCAAACTAATTTCTTGTGTTTGTCTGCTTTTGAAAAAGGATTTGTGAAGAGTTGAAGTAACATTTAGCTGTTCTTGTATCAGTGTGAGCATGTTTTAATTTGAAGCGTTGTGGCATAAATGTGTTGAGTTTGCATGTTTGTGTATGTTTGTGTCTGGGGTCATGTCTCTCTTTCTGATTGGCCAATAAAGTGACGACTCAGCTGAAGGAATAAACAGTGACCTTAACAGAGTGTGAACCACTATTTCTTGGCACTGTTCAGCAGCACATTAAATCTATAAATGGTCTGTGTTTATAAAATGCCAGAAAACAGATAAACCATGCCATCAGAAGTGAGTTTTTCCAAATTCCTTTCAATTCATGGATCTCATGCATGGATGTTTGAACTCAAACACTTCCCAAGTCCCAATGCCTTTTACACATGTAAATACTATGTACTTATTTTAGTAACTTCAATTACTGGGTAATAACTACTACTAACCCTGAACCTACCCCTAAACCTACCCCTGTTCCATGTACTTACCTTATATTAGCCAGTACTTTCTAGGTAAGTACACAGTAAGTACACTGTAAGTACTGTACTGTAAAAGGAAGCGTTACCGATATATTTTTTGCAAAATTGTGGTGCAATTGACCGTACACAAAGACCCACCCCCTTTAGTTACTGTTGCTATGTCTGACAAGCCACACCGCTCTCACGCCACTCTATGTTCTCACGCTGTGAAAAATACATCGCTGAGCAGAGAGGACACTGACAACGCCCTGACTGACAGGACAGACCACCTTACTTTTGATATGAAACAGTCTCACCGTTCAAATTTGGTCATTTTTAAGAAATTTAAACAACAAATACCATTTTGTGGCTCTTTAATGTGTCCAACAGATCGCTGTAGAGCATCAGTTATAGCTACTCGTGAACCGATCATCTCCTCCTTCTTGTTAATTTATAGCATCAAATAAACATGAATGAACATAAGGAATGTTGCTTCAATCATGGAAAGACGTCAGTACTGTATTTATCAAGTTCAAATCCTCCAGCGTTAATTCACTAACTCTCCTGACTGCTTTGTCGGACAAAAATGGCATTTGTGATTGGTCATATCGCCTGTCAATCAAACTCCCTGCGAAAGGTCAATTAATATCTAACTTTTAATGCGTCTGACCAACCCGATCTCACGACCAAATCGTACGAATTCGACGAATGATTAAAAAGTGGCTAATTCGGAACAATTCATACGACCTCACTCGTACGAATTAGTACGATTTTACTAAATCGTAAATATTTTACGAATTGGCCAATTTGTAGGAATTCGTACGAATGACCTACCCCTTACCACGCCCCTAAACCTACTGAGACAAATCGTACGAATTCGTACGAGTGAGGTCGTACGAATTAGACACTTTTTAATCATTCGTCGAATTCGTATGCATTGGTCGTGATATAGCGGTCTGACCCACACTAACATTGATATCTTGTCAATGCGACAGATTTTTTTATTTTATTTTTTGTAATGGAGAGGGGTTCTAATGTATTTTTCATCGTACTGGGAAAAACACTGGTCAACTAATAAGATTTACGATTTCGGTCACATGCCCATAAGTGCTGCTGTTAGTGGTGGAATGCGTTCTCTTTTCTTGACTTGTCTCTCTTGTATTTGATGTCGTTTGATAAACACCATAGCAATGACTAAAGCCACAGGCTGGACAAAAACGGCATGAAATGACGAGACTAGATAATTGATAACGGCTGTAAATTGTGCAATCGCCACCAAATGCAAAGCAGTGAGAATTACAATTACAAGTAACAATACATTACTCTCAGTGTAATCTGTGAAATGAAATGACAGACTTAATCCATTAATCCTTAAGAAATTCAGTCAATGATGTAAAATATTTGGTTAATCTGCAGTATCGGCTACATAGTCCACATATTCTGCCCATTTATTTATCATTGAATATTCACAGAGACTGTTACAGCATTTGAATGAGCTATCGCAAAACATATTTGATATTGATATTATGTTCTTGACAGGTACATGTTGGTTAGATTTGTAAGTGGGTAGATTTTTAAAGGGTACCTATTTTCGGTTTTTGAAAATTGCCCTTCATGTAGTATTTAACATAGATCTAAGTGAACGAAAACATCCTGCAAAGTTTTAAACATGAAAGTTCATCGTATACAAAGTTATTGTCTCTCAAAAACAAGAGTCGACTCTGAGTCGCTGATATGAATCGTTCGAAAAACGATGCTTTCCCTTTGTCTAGTTGACGTCAACTTGACAAGTTATTTGAATAAGAAACGCCCACTTATTGCGCTCGGAGACGCTAGGGAAAACCGGAGCTCCAGGGGTGGCGGGCAAATCTGAAACTGGCCCAGGACGGGCCAACCTGCCTGGGCTGGCCAGGGAGATCTGAGAGCATGGAGGTATGGACCCACCGCACCTTTTTGGACTGTCGTTTTTCGAGATCTGGGCTTCGGAAAACAATCATGTCGACGAGACGCTGTGTTTTGAAGTGCGACGCAAAAGCGAACTTTTTTAACCTGCCAAGTGAGGAGTATTTGAAGACTAAGAGGCTGAAGTTCATATATACAAGTACTGCTATACCACACAAGTATAGCCCAAACCTTGTTCTGTGTTCGCGTCATTTTGAAGATGATTGCTTCACAAACCTAAACGCTATAAAGTATGGATTCGCGAGCCGGCTCTATCCTAACGAGCTGAGGATCAATATGCAGAGCAGTGGGTCGCGAGGACCGGAGTTGAGAACCCATTTAAGGTAATAGAGTTCCGTTTTTCTGCACAGAGAATACCAATCACAACTCACTAGGTCATCTGACCAATCAGCGCAGATTAGCGTCACGCAAAGGCGGGGTTTGGACAAAGGACTCGCTAAAACCGCTAAAACGATTCATATGGGAGTCGGTGGGCAATTCAGGTAAAAATAAATGCATATTAGAAGACAACAAAAGTGTTTTTTGTCATTGCATGCTTGTAAAATTGTTGTTGTGGACTCCCAGAACAATATTAGGAACATTTTAAATGCCATAATAGGTACACTTTAAAGTGCTTCCAACGCCCAGGAGTCGTCAACAAATCGTGCAGGTATTGTTATGAAAGTCCAAAATGAGACATGAAGGCTCTGAGCAGGTGGACTGATGTAGAGAGGGTTGTAAATATCTGCCTTTTCTCTCAGGGTGTTATAAAACACTGAGATGTGTTTGAGATGGTTTCTAATGATATCACCCTCCTCATGTCTGGATAGAGAGAGAGCAATGGCCTCCCCCATTGAAAAGCTCGTCCAAAACACTCATATATTTCTACTTTCTGGGAACATCTGGAAAATCTATCCATTCTAAGAGAGAGAGAGAAAGACCCTCTTGTTGAAATCCTGCGGGAAAAAAGTCTTATAGATAAGTGACATGCAGCTGGTTTCCTACCAAAAACAAGTGTGTGTTTGTGGAACATGGGCGGCTGGAGATGGCTTGTGTGACATGCTGTTTTACTCCTGCTTCACTCTTTCTCAAAGAAGCAAAGAAAATGACCAGCACTCTGGGATGATGAGGGTGTTTGGTGGAAAACGCTCTCGCTCCACTAAGAGCACTTTGGCTGTCACTCATGTAATCGACGATGATCTGAGTTTGGATGGAGTCACTGCCATGGACCAGCCAATCTTTACTTCATACTCAGATGTGTGAATAGTGTGTGTATTTTTGGGATTGTGCTGGAGTGGAACACAGCTGGTGTATTAATGAACGCACCGGGAGCTTTGGCACAGTAAACCGTACGGCTGACGGCCATAAGAACTAAGAATGGAGAGAAAGACAAAGAAGCTGTCAGGGCTTCATAGAACCTGATCCGTGTGACTTTAGATGTTGGGTCAGAACTAATTCAATACCCTTACAAAAGTTTGCCATGGTTACTATATAGTTTCTGCCTAAATGTTATAGTTAGTGGTGTCTGCTAAGAGAGCAATGTTGCTCATACTCACCGTCAGGATTTGAGCAGCCTTTTTTTCCTGATCCAACATGACATCATGACTTTTGCGTAAACATACACGCCACTTTCGAGTCAAGTGGCGTATTATTTCTACGCATTTTGAGCTATTCGCGTGTATCCGCGTGTATGCGTGTATGTCTACGCCATTAACGTCCGCGTCATCCCGCGTGTCAGAACACGCGCGTCAAATGTCCAGTCATAAATGCCATTAACCCCAGTGACGGTTAAGTTTAGGGATAGGGTTGAGGTAAGTTATATCTTTTTTTTTCCCTAGGATGGTAAGGGAACAGTCATAAATGCCATTAACCCCAGTGATGGTTAAGTTTAGGGACAGGGTTGAGGTAAGTCCTATATTTATATAACGTTAAATCAACGGCGTTCATAAACACGCTGAAAAGCGATTATGCGTCTTGATAACACGCCAAAAATGCAAATACGAATTGGCGTGTCATACACACGCTACTTCATGAGATCAGCCTGCCTGATGCCACATGCCCCTCTTTTAAACAAATGGATTTTGAATGCAACCTCCAAATAACAAAAAATAAATATTTTTACATTAAGTACAAAATGAATGGTACTTACAGTCAGGGCAGGATTAAGAGTTCAGAGGCCCCTGGGCACAATGTCTTGTTGGCCCCCTCTTAGGCAGGCCAAATGTATATTTTGTCCAAGGACATTTTAATATGGCATTTACAGTTTTACTGACTTAAGGAACTTTTCTGTACTATGTAGGAGTAAAGTTCACAAATGTTCATTCTTTCCCATAGAAATTTGTAAAACTATTTTTGGGTGTACCTCTGTGCCTCTAGGGGGGTTGGAGGGCATGCTCCCCCACAGGACAATATTGTACATTTTAAGGTTGAGTGCTAGCCTGACTTCGTCATACTCATTACCTAATAAGAATATGAGTTTGATGCCGCTCCGTTGGGCTTTGATTATGAGGCGTGTCTTAACCTAACCAGGAAAAAGAAACAACCTCTGCACTCAATTGGATAGTCGGTAAACCTACAACCAATCAGAGCAACGCAGTAAGTCAACTCCTGTGCATAGCGCAGTTTTCAACTACAGAACTTACTTATTTTAGAAGTTAAATAACGAGTGTTACTTACTTCTCCATGAGTGCGACCAAAGGAGAAACCACAACGACCACAGGCTTTTCATTATGTCCCATCTTCTTAGCGACCGTCAGAGCCAGCTGATAAGTTACACTTTTCCCGAATCATGTTGGAAGGATAACAAAAATATCTTTCGATCGACAAATGCCTTGATTGCAGTTCTCTGTTTGTCTATTAAAATTAATGCACTGTCGATTTATTTTACAACAGACGCGACAGCGGAATCTATACATCTCAATTCTCCAGCTGCAGTCATCTCTGAGGGAAATCAGTTAAGCACTCTTTGATAACGTGATGATTACGTCCTTGCAGATCATCTGTCCATCATCGTATAAAGCCCGCCCTGGCAATTTGATTGGCCCGAACGTTTCTTGTCTGATCATAATTACTCCTCAATGGATGGAGTCCAGACCGAACTTCCTGACCAAAAAATGTTCGGGCTAACACAGTCTCATCCCAAAAAGTCATATAACTGACGTCTTAGGACGTCTTTTGACCATACGTCAATATCCACCTTTTTAGGGCCCCCTTAAACGTCGGTAGATGGCGATCCCGGGCCGTCATAAAACTGACGCTTTACCTTTAACGTCAGTTAGGTGACGGGTTAGGTTTAGGGGTAGGTTTAGGTCTGGGGTAAAGTTAGGATCCCATAGCCTCATCTACCGACGTTTAAGGGGGCCCTAAAAAGGCGAATATTGACTTATGGTCAAAAGACGTCCCAAAACATCAGTTATATGTCGTCTTGGGATGAGACTGCGCTGTTCGGGCTGGCATCCAGGCTAGTTAAGTGCATCAATCTTGTTCACTTTTTATCACAAATCACTTTTTATCAAGCACCAGCATTGAAATGAACAATATCCACAGACAAGGTAGAGTATGTTGCATGACTTTATGAAAGTGTGATGCATTGAGACATAAGAAACAAAGAAAAACAAACAAGCTATTGTGATGCTTGCCGTAAAGCAAGTCGAATTTGTAGTTTTTGTGCGCAAAAAAACTTCCCAAAATAACGACTTTATTTAGCTATTCCATGTGGGCTTCTGAGTCAGTTAAAGGAGCTGTATGCAAGAAATTTATTTCAATTTATCACAAATTTTCCCTGATATGTCACTAGACTTAAGAAATCATGTTCATTTCAAATACTTATATCACTGACCGCAGTAGACCGGCCAGGATATTCTCATTTAAAAAGTGATGTTGCAGCCCTCAACTGATGTTGATGTTATCAGATTTTGTTCTGATGCTTCAACCCTCCACTGATCTACCAATCACGGAGTCAGTAGTGTCATAAAAAAATTTGAACGTTGCAAAACCCCAAAAAACTCTATATGAATCCGAAATACTTTGTTACAAATCCCGAAATTAATAATTAACAGAAAAAAAACCCTCACGGTGTAGGATTCGTCACTTGCCATTGGTAGCTTCTTGTTGAAGCCTACATTCCTGCTGGAACCTGCAGCATATCTGGCAACCTCAAGTCATGGGGGAAGGCGGGGATGCACCCTAATTTGAAAGTGATTGCAGTACCAGTTTTGGCCACAACCTTGCAAACAGCTCCTTTAATGTAGTGTAACAGTGCAGCACTACATTAGAACATAGGCTCACTATTGGCCGACGCTGGTCATGAGTGTGATGCTGGCCAATAGTGAGCCTACATTCTGACGTATCATCGTGAGTGTGCGTAATTACGAACAGAATTTTCATTTGTGGGTGAACTAACCCTTTAACTGTTACTTTGCTTACACATGGTAGCTAACAGATTACAATTTACCAGATTTGTATAATAGTAACAATAACTGTATTAAGTATGTTTTTTTGAAGACAAACTGGTTACCGTTTTCCATGACAGTGCTTAGAAACCACAGATTTTGGAATTTGGTGTTTGATTGCATTCACATTGCTCTTGGAAAACTATTAATATGACTTATTTGAAATTCTATACACGATGCATTTGCTGTGCCTTGGGCAAGGGATAAAAATAATTTGCAACTCATAAAACCTGAAAACCCAAAAGATACATGTACAGAGGTTCAATTAAGTACATAGGATGATGTTTACAAAGTGATTCAGCTATTATGTGGAAATGCATACATTGAGACTGGCTTCTGCGATGCATTTAAAAACATTCTGTGTCTGACATGTTAGAATTCGCATCTTTAAAAGGATGTGGCGAGGGAACCGAGAGCTTTGGATAGAGCTGCACTACCAGACATATCAGGACTGATTTTATAAAGCACACACACACACAAATACACATGTGTGTCCTAGTTTGAAAAAAGTTAGGACATTTGACATTAATCTTGGACCTAAAGGTACTGAAATGCTGACTTGTATTAAGGTGACATGGAAACAAGTCTATTTTTGACAACAATTCAAGTCCAGTCATGTCTTTTTGTGGTGGTCTCTGGCATTTTACTGCTTCTGCCCTACATTGTGTTGGCAAGCACTCAGCCAATTTAAATTTTCCTCTTTCTTAACTAAAGGGAAATGATGGATTTCTCAACTCCATTCTGTTTTAACAAGCGGCCCTTTATCATTTAAGCGTTTTTAGCATGCATGAAATATATGTCTGGATTCTAAAAGTGTATTTAAAAACAGATGTCACCAGCAATTAAAGCTCGTTTTCTCATATGTGGCCATCTCCAGGGCAACCGCACCGCATGCTCACTGTGGATCTGAGTGCGTGGAATGAGAAAGATCTTTGAGCCACAATTGACTAAACAGATTGTGCGCACAGTACCACTGTTTTTTTATTAGCAGTAGAAAGGAAAAGTTGGCTAATTGATTTTAAAGGTGCACTTAATAAGTTTTATATTAGGCTCAGCTTTGTCTCAGTGGTCTTGGACTATAGTGACACCTATTGGTGTGGATGCATGAAGTTTGTTTGTTTGACTTTTCTTTTAGTTCCTCTATGCACTCTGGTATTTTATTGTTTTCCTTTCCAAATGCTCTATAAAATCGTAATTTATGCTGTTTGGAATGCAGTATAAATTCAAATCATGAAACTTTTCTTAATTTAGCCTACTTTAGATTTTCTTGCATGACGTTGTAATAGTGCCCCCATTTAGCCTGGGAAAACCCAGACATCTTCCGGCAAATTTAGATTTACTCTGAAAGTTAGTCTGGCAAAGAGCTCATTCAATCCCATTTCCAATCCTTCGAAATCGTGGCACCAATCAGAAACGATGGGGCGGGCTTTACACGATGCAGCGCTGGGATTTTGAAGCAGATTTTGTAGCCTACATTACAAAGATGGATGCCTCCGTCGAACATCACTCGCTCGAATCAGCTATCACGTCTGTTTTTAAGCGATTTGAACGTTTCCTTTTTGTTAAAGGGATACTCCACTTTTTTTGGGAAATAGGCTTATTTTAACACTCCCCCAGAGTTAAACATTTGAGTTTTACCGTTTTCAAATCCATTCAGCCGATTTTTTGATATTTAGAAGAATATCAGTAACCAGATGGTTTCTGGTCTCATTGACTTCCATAGTATATTTTTTTCCTACTATGGAAGTCAATGAGACCAGAAACGGTCTGGTTACTGATATTCTTCTAAATATCAGAAAATCGGCTGAATGGATTCGAAAATGGTAAAAATCGACTGTTTAACTCTGGGGGAGTTGTAAAATGAGCCAATTTCCAAAAAAAAGTGGAGTATCCCTTTAAAAACAGAGCAAAGAACGACACTTGGAGATGTTTCTCCGCCGCTCTCTCCTTCATCCCTCTGATTGGTTTTAGGTTTACCCGCAACGTCCGTTGGTGACGCCCCTCTGGAAATGATTTGTCTATGATGCTTTGCCAGACCATAACTCAGTTACAACTGAGAATTGTCTGGTTTTAACTAGGCTAGCCCCCTAGTTAGTTAATCTACACTGCCCAAATGAAAACGCAAAAACCCATGAAAGAATTACACAGTAAATTCCTGTGCTTTTGTCCCAGAAGTTTTTTTTTTTTTTTTCAAGAAGGATGTCTGATGTGCAAAGCTGGCACGTATGCATCACGGCAAATCATGGTTTACATCAATTCAAATCTCACAATAGTTCGGCAAAGCACAAAACATCAACCTTTTGAGTTTGTCAGCTAAATTAGCTTTACAATAAGTTTAATTTGTTAACATTAGTGAATACTTTAGGTTAGGGCTGTGCCATATCATACCGTCCACGATAATACCGGTATAAAATTTTACATGATAAAAAAGTGTCATATCGCGATATTGATGATATCGCTGTGCGAGGACGCGATATTGATGATATGGGCCGTTTCATAGTCAACGCATCGGTACGCATACGCGTCCGCAAGGCTATGCATCGCTACGCGTTGGCCGCCATTATGCGTCGATGCGTAGCCAAATGTGTCGTCCTAGTTTTTGATACGCGACGCACTGACGCACGCAATACTATGCGTTATCGGTGGGGGCGACATTGCAAGAATTGTACATTAATTCAAATATATTATGTTAACAGAAGAAGAACGTTTGAATACAATGGCGGGCGAGGAGGAAAAATTATACGAGCTTATATACGCGTTCATCCACATTTATGGGACATGCAGTTCATCACAATTAGTACACTCCAATAAAATTGTGTGAGAAAATGCCTGGAGAGAGGTCGCAATCGCGATGGGAAAGAGTAAATCAGGTGAAAACGGACTGGAAAGGTGCCCGTGACAAATTTACCAGCCTGGTTATATGAATTAATGGTTTCTGGATATGAATTAATGAATTAAAATACCAAATTACTTAAAACGTGTAATGGTTTTTACATAATTTAAATAATACCAAATTATAAAAATGTGTACTGGTTTTCACATAATACCAAATAATTTAAAATGTGTAAAGTGTTAAATAAAAAATCAAAAAAACTCATGCTTCAAAACGAACTTTTATCAATTTATTGGTCAGTGCTACCCAATCGTAGCACACTGTACTAGTGGAGAAACACGCATCTGATAAAAAGTAATCAGCCAGCTGCTCCCTGACAAGTGACGCTTTCCGGGAGGGTCTGCTGCTGCCGACCGAAAACCGTGGTCCGTCGACCATGTTCTGGCCCCCCACAACGTGTTGCCTCCACCCTCCGGTGTCAGACGTCGCATCCACAAAGGTGGCGGTTGTATCTGGCACGTTCAGTGGATGCCAGAAAGTTGTGGAGAGCCACGCACGCCTTCACGAGCTTCACCGCTTTTTCAGGTTTGCAGTGAAAAATCTACTACCTACTGTTGCGTGACCGGTGTATCGTATTTTACGCATCGCTCGTGACGCTTGCGTCTGCTTTTAACACTATGAAAGGGAGCGCGTCGCTCGCGTTTTTTTTTTTTTTTTTTTTTTTTATTGAATACAAAAAATAGATACAACCAAGGCAATCGTATTCTTGCTACAAAGTGTAGCGCGTCGCTCGCGTTGACTATGAAACGGCGGCATGATGACGTATGGCGCATTTACGTTACTTAGCGCACGCACAACAGCACAGCAGCAGCATGTCAGCCTCTGGATCAGATCAAGATTTAGTTCCTAAAAAGAGAGCTACTTCAATAGTATGGGTTTGAGTACAAGAGGTCAGATCGCCAACAAAACACAATTTTTTGTCAAATATGCATGAAAACTGTAGATAAAGGTCTCATAAACTTTATGCTGCTGGACTTTATTGCTTTAATCATCATGTTACTTTCTACCGGCTGGGTGTCTGTCACTTGAGTCAGAGCACTATTGTTCATCACGCGCACAGTAACTGAAATGTAAAACTGTTTAAAGAAAAGACTCAATAAACGATTGCATAGCTAGATACTGTATATTATACACTACGCTACGCATCAATATGTATTTCCTTTGTGCTTTGAACTGCTCAGTGCGGATTCGACGCGCGCTGCGCTGCGCGCATGGGCTGCGCGCTGTGACTCCATGTTGCTTCAAGCGCATCATTCAGCGCTCGGGATGCGCATAAGCGCTGTGCGATGTATTGGAGCCTTTCATATCGTAATACCTTTGCGCAATGAAAGATTATTAATAGCCTTTGTTCTGTCCTATCGATCATATGTTGCTGTCTCATTAAACAGCTGTGCTATACATTTTAAACATGTCTCAATTTTGTAGTAGACTAGGCTATATAATAATTAATCCTTTTGATTTTTGTTACCTTGTTTTTTTCATGAATGTACAATACAAAGAGCAATGCGTAAAGTTTTATCAGATTTATTGTTACAATTGTCTCTTATTTATTCCCCATTAAATGTTTATCCCTAAATGTTCAGATTTTATACTGTATAAATTAGGTATTTTATACCTCATTTGATGCTAATCCAAAAAAGATGCTAGGCAACTTTTAAGTTTTGATCATTTTTTAATATATAATATATAAGCAGTAAGTATTTTACATTTTGAAGGTTTGTTTGGATTGCTGCTGTTTGTTTACATTTTTTGTACTTAAAAGTTTAGGTAAATTTTATTAGGTGACAATATTGTGCAGGCTTCTGAAGTTATTGTTAATATTGTTAAGTTATTACTTATTGTTAAACTAAAATGTTAAGGAGTTATGTTATACTTTTTTTGCACTAATGCTGCTGCCAGCCAGCTGCAATCACCAATAAAACGTTGTTTCATATATATTTTTTCTATATCGTGATAAATATCATTATCGCAAATATTCTTGAAATATCGTGATATAATTTTTAGGCTATATCGCCCACCCCTACTTTAGGTATCATGAAGTAACAATACAATACTTTCAATTCATTTAAAATTAATTTGTCAGAACACACAGCTACCTTTAAATGGCCCCAAATGGAGAAATGTTGTTTGTGGCCAGATGGTGTAGTTACTGCATCTACTAGATGCTACATGCTAACCAGCCTAACCTTGACCTTACTGGCAGAAAAAGAGAACAGAGGGAATCTGGATTGTACATGTTTTCTAATTATGAGGTAATCTGAGGTTATGTTTCTTGCTCAAAAGTACAATTCTGTTCTTGAGTCAACCTTTTGGCATCAATCCCAGATCCTTTCTATCATACTGTAGATTCTATTGCGATCGGTCTGTTTGACGCTCCTTCAGTGAAGTTAACAAAAACGTACTGCCAGGATGAGCCTTTATGCAAAACGGAAATGCTCACGTGAATTTCTAATACTGACAGATAAGGATACAACACAGACACCAGAATATTGTTGGCCCAGATCCGGCCCACAGTAGACCTTCTGTTGGTTTGGTCCAGATAGGATAGCCTTCTTATATCAATGAGTCTTAGGTGTCCAACCCAGCCGCCTTGCCATAACAATTTGTCCCTTGTCAGAGTCACTCTTTATTCCTGCCCATTTCTCCTGCATCCAACATGTCATTTAATCTACTCAGACATTAATATGTGGCCTTGTTAGGAGATGATCAATGATATTGGCTTCACTAGTGACTGGTCAAAATGTTTTGGCTCATCTGTGTATATATTGTGGACTAATACTGTACTACTGTATATTGACAATGTGTTATCACTCACTGCGTTTACATGCAGCCAATAACCCGTTCAAAACCGGGATATTAGCAATAACCCGGTTGCGAACGTCCATGTAAACACCGGTAAAAACCCGAAAAATGCTCATATCCCGGATTTTAAAAACCGGGATATTATACCTGGGGTACCCCTTTTCTAACCCGAATTTTTGGTCATGTAAACGCGTATCGGCATATCCCCATAGTGATTTGTGTTCTGCGCATGTTCTATTCGCAAGGAATCTTGGTCTTTTGAGTAGAGAAACTTCTCGGCGCATACAAAAATCCGCGTGCAGTATCCCGGAAGTAAACATGGCGAGACCAGGCGAGACACAGCACAGCATACTTTTGGAGCGAGCTCAGTAACGTTACCAGCATCATAGCGCAAACAAAGGCGATCGCTATCTGCACCGAACTATTCATTATCTGCATACTGCTGTTATTTTTGACTTTGGATACAGGAAGAAGAATCAGAAATGACGCATTTTGCGTCTTAAGGTTGTCCGTACGTCTAGACGCTAACCGCGTGTCGCCGTTTACATCGGGATATTGCAATTCCATGTATACAGGAGAAACTCTCTCTGCTCACGCATGTAAACGGGTTATCCCTAATGTTTCAGAAACCCGAAAAGTGACCTTAACCCGACCATAACCCGAAAATTGGCTGCATGTAAACGTAGTCACTGATTATGGTGATTGAGCGGACAGGCTACACTGGACTTGACTGAGCCTTGCCATGCATAATTGTAGAGAGCGTGTCTGATTGGCTAAACAACAATGTCCCACAGTCAGTTACATTTTTTGCTCTTTACAGAGACAGTTCTTTCTCAGGACATTCTTTTTAGGTGGGGTAACATTCGCTATTACTCTTTCTTTCAGTATACATACACTGGGATGTTAGAACATGCTAGAATACAAGAATTGCTGTGGTGGTTCTCATCTTCAGTGTGCATGGTGCATGTACAGAAAATTGTATTAGATTTATTTTGTCAGGAGAACAAGGGAATGTATTTTTAGATGTTTGCTCACTTCAACAGAACTTAATGCATTTTTCTCAGTAAAACCTCTGCAACCTAGCTGAGTTTAATGGCTTTCCCTCCAGCACTAAACTCTTCTAAAATGATTACTTGATGATGGTTGGAGACTGCATTGGTTCTGGAAAAAATAACTCTTCTACACTGATTTAGCTTTTTGAGACATCAAGACAAAATGTTACGTTGCAACGTTATTGAAAAACTCATGATATGCTCATTTTTTCGGCTTTGTTTTCACAAATCTCTCATTAGTGGAGTTTGCTTAAGCAAACATTACCATTTTGAGATACAATTGTTCTGGGTTTTTCAAGTATTATACTTTGGAGTGTAACTCATCCCACAATGTTTGTGCTACAGATGTACATGATACCCCCATATCCTGAGGCGTATTGAGGTGAGGTGTGCTGTTACTCTAAGGCCGTTTCTCAATATGCGTACTTGTCTGTACTTGTGTTCTTGTGGACTTGTGAAACGTCATCAGTCGCTGCCCAAGTACTATTCCAATTCAAAGTTCGCATTTAGCCAAGTCCACTTCAAATCCCCGGATGGGTTCTTGATCCGCCCCGTTTACCGAGGATGCATCGAGAGGTGACTTGTGTGGACTTGAGATAGCCAGGTAACCCAGAATGCACCTCGCACCAACCAGCAAGCGTCAATGGGAGAGGAGAAAATCCGCGAAATATCAAAATACTACTGTTATTGAGTCATGAAATGTAATTTTAAGAGTGTTTCAGGCGAGAATGTGGTTGTTTAAATCTCAAATCTGTAGTTTATTTATAAAGATAGCGCCTATTTGAAAAATGCATCTGATGTTTTCGGAGTTCTGACATCCAAGCCTTCAGCGGACACTCAACGAGATCAACCCCGACTGAAACAGCTTATCCTCGGCTAGTGCTTCTGACGTTTGCCGCCGGCAGTCTAGTGGATAAACCTTGACGTATAATAATTCGTCTTGTGTATTCTATCTTTGGTCTCATTGAACTATAGTTTGTTCCATGGCAAAAAAAAAATAAATAATAATAAAAAAAAGTTTTTGAGGTTTCATATAACTTTATGGCTTTTAACTTCAACAACATTTTTTTATATTATCTTCACTATATGAGCAATAAAATAAAATGACATAACCCTGTCTCTGTTTGATAAATGTCAATAAAAATAAATGTTTCATATTTTTAAAATGAAAACAAAAATATAATGTTCATTTTGTTATAAATATATGCAGTCCAGAGAATCGCGTTACCTGAACCACAGGCTAATATTTTTTTTTTTTTTTTTTTTTTTTTGTTAATGAGAGGCAGAGTGGTGTTTTGTAACATAGGTATTTCGTTTTATTGTTTACGAAAAGATGCAGAGTTGTAGCAAATTTCGTTTTATTGTTGCCTAAATTTAGGCTATATAAAGAGATAACCGGAGTAGAGCGTGCTGCTGAGTGACGCGATCAAGTACGATCTGTTCCATTTGCAGAAGAACCGGACTTGCGTCCTCTCGTCCTCGGGAGTTCGTTCTCCGGAGTCGAACTTGGCAAGTCTGAACTACCAAGGACGCAAGTCCGAAGTCTGCGTACTTGGTATTGAGAAACGGCTTAAGAGATTAAACACGTAGCTTCACATGATTTCACATGAATTTTGTAGATGCACTGAGGCACCTGGAATTTAAACATGCTAAAAACCCCTTGGAATACTATAACAACCACACAGAAATGCTCTGGCAATCATCCAAAACACCATAGTATCACAGAAGTGAGTTTTGTAGTGGTAGTTTTATTGCTGCAGTGAATCAACAGAAGAATAAGGGTAAAGTGGGGATGTAGAGAGATAACACTATCCTTTGATTGATGGGAGATTATGGAGATTGAGCTGGTCATGGTGACAGAGATGAAGCAAACACCTCAGGTTGATGATGGCAAATATCCAGAAAAGAGACCGCACAATGAGCAGCTCTGAGAGACACTTGACACAGGAAAACTATTGGAGAACAAGACTTAATGGTGATAATCTCAGAGTTTCTGTTGCTCAGTTTGAGACCAGATAAAGACTGGATGCAAGATGTGTGCTTATATGTGATTCACCTCAGATGAAGGTACTCGCCGTGACCGAGTAGTGAGGGAGTCTGGGTCATCTGTTGCAACTTTCAATTTGTTCCAAACCAGTATGATTTTTTTCCTCTTTTTTATATACAGTTGAAGCCAGCCAGTGGGGCCCATCAAATGTTGGTTTCCCATATTCTTCAAAATTAGGGCTGTCAAACGATTAATCGCATCCAAAATAAAAGTTTGTGTTCACATAATGTATGTGGGTGCAGTGTGTACAATAATTTTATATATATAAATACACACATATGCTTGTATATATTTTCTTACTGTATATAGATTTATATATAATTTATATTATAAATATAAACATTTTATATATAAATAATATTTTTTTCTTAAATATACATGCATGTGGGTGTATTTATATATATATATATATATATATATATATATATATACACAAAATAATTATACATCGTGCACCCTCACATATTATGTAAACACACACTTTTATTTTGGATGCGATTAATTGCGATTAATCGTTTGACAGCCCTATTCAAAATATATTAATTTGAGTCAGAATAATATTATATTCCGTATGCATAGCTATCTAGGCTGTTAAGGACCACAAGAAAATCTATTTTTATTTATATGCTCATCTTCAGAAATCTATTTAACTGAATAACTGTAATGTTTGTAACCATGACTCATGACATTTAGTGAGATAAGTTGATTGTCATCTATTAAAGAAATGCAACAATCAAAAGCCTTTTTCCATTAATCATGTCTGTGAAAGCCATTCTCTAAGAACCACCTTCACTTCCTGATTATATTACCATTGAATCCCTAAAACTCTCTTGCACTCAGCAGTACACTAGATATGTTATTAATAGCATAGTTTGAGGACTTCCTCTTTCATTTATTATTTCTAGCCTAGTGAGCTTTAACTGGACTGGGTGCGTTTTTGTTGGCTCTTTGTACTCTCGAAATCTAGAACCCCAGTAAGGTATTGGCCACTGACTCACGCTGCTCTCTGTGACATCATCCACAGGCACTGAGGTAATCACTCCAGCCACAGCATTAGCTGAGTGAGTGGGGGTGGAACGGAATAATGGAATTATATCCTTGCCAAAGAAAGGAGCTAGATATTGATGGCTTGCCTTTACTTACAACACATACTTGCCAATGAGATTTGACGTCCCCGGGGACAAAAAGACCTGTATGTTTTGTATCTGCTGTGCTCATTTCTTTGTGTGTGTTGAAAAAGCTACATATGTGGCACAGCATGGAGTGAATTGTGTGTTTGTCACCCAGTGGTAATAGAGCAGGGTTGGCTGTTGGAAATAGATGTGATTTATTTGATTTATTTTCCTCAGCTGTGTATCATTTAGTGTAATGGCAGGAAAGAAATCTCTGTTAATGCCATGGAAACAATGGATTAAGTCTCTTACTTTAAAGCAATTATCCAAAAATGTACGCTATGTGAAGCCTGAGTGTACGCTACCAAAAATAGCCCGTGCTCCAGCTCATGGAGGTAAAACAATCATTCAATCTCTTACCACTGGCCTCCCAAACATTCAGCATCCAAATGCTAGTGTTGCATTCTTTCAAAACCTGGTGAGCTTTCCTACCAAGACAGCATTTTAAAGTATCATAGCCCTCCCAACACAACAACTGCCCCAAAAGTTTGGCAGAATAATTATGCTACCTTCATTTAGTCAAATTCGAAGGTAGCAATTTAACTACATTAAAGGGATAGTTAACCCAAAATTCTGACATTAATGACTCAACCTTGTGTCGTTCCAAACCCATAATACTTTCTATATCTTCGGAATACACATGAAGATCTTTCTGATAAAATCTGAGAGCTGTCGTTCACTCCATATACGCAACTACCACTTTGACGCTTCAAAAAGTTCATAAAGAGATAGTCAAACTAATCCATTTGAATTGAGTTGTTTAGTCCAAATTTACTGAAGAGACTTAATTGATTTATATCATGAACAGATGTAATTTGGGATTTTATTATCATATAAATCACGTATAAATCAGTGAACATAAACAGAAGCTCATCTGAAACTGCTTGTTGCACAAGAACAAACATCTTGCTGAAGCAAACGTGATGTGTAACACGAGAATGAACCTCATTGGTTCTTGCAGAAGCTCAAATGTGATGCGTAACACGAGAATGAACCTCATTGGTTCTTGCTGAAGCTCAAACGTGATGCGGAACACGAGAATGAACCTCATTGGTTCTTGCTGAAGCTCAAACGTGATGCGGAACACGAGAATGAACCTCATTGGTTCTTGCTGAAGCTCAAACGTGATGCGGAACACGAGAATGAACCTCATTGGTTCTTGCTGAAGCTCAAACGTGATGCGGAACACGAGAATGAACCTCATTGGTTCTTGCTGAAGCTCAAACGTGATGTGGAACACGAGAATGAACCTCATTGGTTCTTGCTGAAGCTCAAACGTGATGCGAAACACGAGAATGAATCTCATTGGTTCTTGCTGAAGCTCAAATGCACTGCGAGACACGAGAATTAACCTCATTGGTTCTTGCTGAAGCTCAAACGTGCTGCGTAACTCAAGAATGAACCTCATTGGTTCTTGCTGAAGCTCAAACGCGCTGCGAGACACAAGAATGAACCTCATTGGTTCTTGCTGAAGCTCAAGCGTCCTGCGAGACACGAGAATGAACCTGATTGGTTCTTGATGAAGCTCAAACGTGCTGCATAACACAAGAATGAACCTCATTGGTTCTTGCTGAAGCTCAAACGCGCTGCGAGACACGAGAATGAACCTCATTGGTTCTTGCTGAAGCTCAGAAGTGCGGTGTAACACGAGAATGAACCTCATTGGTTCTTGCTGAAGCTCAAATGTGCTGCGTAACACAAGAATGAACCTCATTGGTTCTTGCTGAAGCTCAGAAGTGCTATGTAACACGAGAATGAACCTCATTGGTTCTGAACAAATCTCTTGGTTTGAAAGGTGTTTACTAACCGGAGCAAACTTTTCCAGAATGTTTGTTTTGGCAGGCTGTTTTAATCTCCCAACACAAACTTAGAACAAACGTAGTTTTGCCAAGATTTTTTTTTTTTTCGAAATAACTTCACACCTGAGTGACTTCTTTGATTTCGCTTTGAGTACACTGGGGCTTTTAGAAGGCACCCGCCTATGCAAGCAGACAGCAAGATAGGGCTTGGAAAGAGTGGATGTTTCATCATGAAAACAATCCTGAAGTCTCTTCCTCGGGACTCCTATTAGAAAGGCAAATACTGCGAAGAACTGATGTGATGTGTCTATAGAAAGATTGTGAACAGGTTGAGTTTTGCATTGCAGAGAGTCTATTTCAGATTACTTGCATTATGCATGAACCGCCTGACGGGCCTATGTCACTGATATTCTTGAGTGTTTTGTATGTGTGTGCGATTAATGCTCTAGATAAGCCTCGGTGAGCATGTTCTCATTTACGCTTTGGCCCTGAGCACTGCTAATTCCATTTTCACTTTCAAGTGGTTCTGATGATGAAATTAGCCTATTTGGCATATTTTTTAGACCTGGCCTGCTCTCAAGCCTTGAACACGAGAGACAGGGATGGCTGGACAAGAGAGTAATAAAAGTAATAATGTAGCCGTGTTTCTGAATTAGCTCCTGGTGAAAAGATGGAATTCTCATTTTGAGCTCCAGAGAGCCTGAAGACCTCAAACAGAGTGAAATTCCTTCACCTGCCTGGCAGACATCTGCATTAGATTTGTTTTCTCATTTTCAGAAAATGCGCCTCAGCTTCAGAGATCAGGACATCTGGAAATGGAGAAAATTAATGAAGACTGATGTGAATGAGCAACACTAAACCTCACTCGTTTAACACTAACCTATTCTGTCATAAACTCTTCTATCCCCGGATGGTTTGTTAAAAGCATTGAAATCTAATTAGCAAACGTAATACCAAATTCATTTAGACAGGCTGCATTACCTATAGCAGTTTCCTCTGCTGCAATAATTACAAAATCTGATCATTGATGCTTAGAGACCTTTGAGAGTTGTCAACACCTGTGTGATGATAAAATCAATTTTTAGTCCTTACGATTTAATACTAGATTTTCTTGTTTTGTTTCAGATTCTTGAACACAATCCCTGTCTGCCATTACCCAGACAAAACAGAAAGTCCCGCCCCAGGCTTGCCATACAAACATACTGTACTCTGACTGCTTTTTCTACCATAGCTATTATAGTTCATTGTTGGAGATCTTAACAATGGCATACTATTAAGAAACTATGTTACTAACCACAGACCGAGGGCTGTAGTTCCAACCCCATAATTTGTAATGCTGTGTAACTTGCAGATGTTTATTGGAACTATGTTTCGGGAAACTCTGAATTGTTAAACTATTTGGGTAACAACTTGCGGCCATAGTTGAGTAACAATGCTTTTTGGAACATCTCTTTGTCAAAAACTGTTTGTGCTTGTATAAAAGCTTAGCATCTAGCTAGCAATAATACAGCTAATATGTACAGTATTACTTTGCAATGTATAATGAAAAACTGTTAGGTTCATAAAAAAAGAAAAAAATGCTATTCTCACTATTATTCAACAACTGAAAAAGACTTCCAAGATGTTGTAGGCTATATTAACCCAAAAGCAAGCACGAATGCCAACTTCCAAAACCCACTGGTAATAGTATACTATTCAATAAATGTAATGTACTGTTTCCAGCACACTCTCTAATTCTAATTAATGTACTCACATACTATGTAAGACAGATGTAAACTGTGAATTAGCCACAGGCTAAATGATGGATCCAGCCTCACTCTCTTTTAAAACAAAGACAGAATGAATACCCGAGCTCATTAATCATAAAGATTTGAGCTCCTGCTGAATGGCATTAGTCTCCTCCCCTGAGACCAGCAGTGGTTCAACTTTTCCCTACTGTGATTTGTTTGACTATATTTAAAGGGATACTCCACCAAAAAAATGAAAATTCTGTCATCATTTACTCCTCACATTTTACATTTACATTTATTCATTTAGCTGACAATTTTATCCAAAGCGACTTTTGCTACATATGTCAGAGGTTGCACGCCTCTGGAGCAACTAGCGGTTAAGTGTCTTACTCAGAGACACATTGGTGTCTCACAGGATTCGAACCCAGGTCTCTCACACCAAAGGCATGTGTCTTATCAACTGCGCCATCAACACCCCTATCTAGCCTGGGTTTCCCCATGCTGCCTTGCCGCAGCACGATTTTCTTTCGCGCTGCTAGGCAGTCTGGATACCATGAACCAAATTTTCCCCTGAAACAGGGAACCAATCACAGAACGGGGAGGGAGCACAGGTGCGTTTGATAGACGTACAGACGCATTTGATATACATTCGTAGCACCCAATAATACGGCTCTGGGCATTCGTAAACCACGCCTCAAATACGTGAAAATAGGGCTGGGCGATAAAACGATAACGATAATTATCGCGATATAATTTTTCTCGATAAAACGATATCAAGAGGTCGATAAATGTTCGATAATGTTTATGCGCCAAAAGCGGAACGAAACTCATTTGAACCGCGCGCCACACGGAGCATTTATCCGCTCGGCTCAAAGTCCAAACGGCAGTGAGCGCAGCGCGAGCTCGCTAGAGCAGACGCGATTGCTTTCATCATCTCGCTCAAGACATCCAGCGAGAAGCGCTTGAGTTCAGCGAAGAACACAGATGTCAAGTTTAAACCAGTTTAGGGCAGATGAAACACCGCTGACAAAAAGGAGAAACACTGCGTGCAACGATCCAGTCAGAATCTGAATTGATACTGAATCCATTTAGCCATGGATTTACTGTAAGGTTAGCCTAGTAATATTAACTGCACCATGAAATGTGGGATATACATATTTAATTGTATAATATTATTAATGTAGACAATGCATTAAATGTCTTATGGAATATAAGTACAGCATTTAATAATGTATTTAACTGTTAGGCCACTGTTTTCATACAAATACCACAGAAAACATAAAGTTACATTTTGCCATGATAGTGAGGTGCTAAGTTATAGGCTATGCCTGGTTTTATCTGTGGTTATCATCATCTAAATGCATGAGACTGGATGACCAATGTTTCATTTTAATACAACTTAGTCAGAATATTACATTTTACCAAATAAAAATGTGGTTGTTAGATTAAAAAAAAATGTTACTGTTTTTGTTAATGAACATAATTTTTACATTAGCTTAGTATTAGCTTGAGTTAGGATGCAGATTTACTGTCAACTCACTGTCAAATATACATTTTGAGACAAAGCCTGTACTGCAAACTGTGCTGAAGAAATATTTTTCTATTGAGATATTTATTTTAAGGAAAAATGTTTGAATGTTCTACCTCATATTTGTGAAATGTTCACCTGTTTGGCAAGTGTTTGTCATGATATGTTCTGACAATAAAGAGTAGGCTAGTTTAAAACCACAATTTACGCTCTGGTTAATACAACTTTCACTTAGGAGCAAAAATCTGCCTTTAAACTTGAAAGAAATAAAGATTTGACATATATCGTGATAATTATCGATATCGACTGATATGAAAAAAATTATTGTGATAATTATTTTTGGCCATATCGCCCAGCCCTACGTGAAAATGAACATGTGGTTTCCAGACCACGTTTCATTCTCAATGATACTTGGTCTGGCGTTAGCCAGGCTAACCCCTATCATCACTCACCCTCAAGTTGTTGCAAACCTGTATGAGTTTCTTCTGCTGAACACAAAGGCAGATATTTTGAAGAACGATTGGAACCAAACAGTTGTTTGGCACCATTGACTTCCAAAGTAAAAAAAAAAAAAATCAATGGTGCCAAAGCTCCAATCGTTCTTCAAAATATCTTGATATGGCTACCGTCCTTGAGAGTTCATGACCAACCCCAATCAAACACATTTAAACCAACTAATCAAGTTTTTACTTGTCAATCAAAAGAAGGTGTGTTGGAGCGAATGGTAACTCTCAAGAAGCAGGGTTGGAGACATCTGCCTTAACGGGAAAATTTTTGTACCTTTAGTACCTAAAAGGTTCATAGTAATACCTTAAGAGTACATTTTACTTCAAAAATGTACTAATTTGCTTCTTTTAGGGGTAGATAAAGTACAAAGTTGTCCATATAGGGCACAGGACAATTGAGACAGTGTGGAGTTGGGGAGGTTGAGGGAAAACATGATGTCAGAGCAACGTGTTACTCTGGAACTAAACTTTTGGGTTTTTTATTTTGGTTGTGGTGAAGACGAAAGGTGTTTTTTTATCCCATTTGAATTGAGGGATCGATATATTTAAGTTGCCTCGATGGGGAACTTGAGAACTTATTTAGAAACTTTGGAGTTGTAAATGTAGATTCTGCATTGTTTAAACGGTTTATGTTCTTGGAATTGAAGTCTCTGAATTATTCTTCCTAGCTGAACCTCGGGGAGGCTCTGATACCCATTAGCCAGCTAAAGGACTGTGCTGCAAGTGTCTCTCTGGCAGCTGAAAGGCTGTTATATGAGTGTGTTTCTGTCTGCTGTCCTCAGCAGCTGATACCCAACACACAGAGGAAGTCTCTCAACGCGTGTCTCTGCCACACTGCTGGACGGCAGACCCTTTTTAAGAGTCCACGTCTGACACAAGGCCATTCAAACGTGCCACTGTCAAGTTCAAGCGTGGGAGGAAGTTAACAGCTGAAACTGTTATATGTTTTTTTTTTTTAATCTGGCTTGGAAGAGATTGAGTAAATTCAGTTATCATCTGCTTAGGCATTTGCATGTTTATATCAACATTGAGTGAGTGCATCCACTGCAATTAGAGGGTATTACTATGAATGTATACATTTTTTTTATTTGTTTAATTTCAAAACTATGGAAAGTTGCTTCTCTGTAACAGCTTCTACTCATCTGGAAAGATTTTCAACTAGATGTTGGAACCGACTGTTGGGTTTTGCTCCCATTCAAGAGCATTAGAATGGTTAGGCAGTGGTATTGGGTGATGGGGTCTGGCTCACTGTTTCAGTGATGTGTTCAGTGTTTTTTTTTTTTTTTTTCAGGCCAATCATGTTTTCCATGGCATACACTGTAAATCATTTCTAAATGGACATTTTACACAGGGTTATTGTCATGCTGGAACAGAAAAGCCAAACCGCTGCAAAAGTAAAGTGCACAATTCTCTAGAATGTCCTTGTACTGGAATAACCAAACCTGCTAATTAGAAGGGGGTGATTTTGGCCTTATAGTGTATGCCATGGAAAGAAACGTTTGCATAAAAATACATGGCATTTACACATCAAAAATGGGCAACTTTCAATAAAGAATCAGTTTTCACTTTAAGGACATCCATAAAAGTATATCATAGGAACATTTATCAGCAATTTTGTCCCTAAAATATCTCTAGGTTAGAAACACACACACACACAAGCCAAAAAGACTTGTGTCCAAATGCAGTCTCAACTTTAATTCAAATGGCTTCCTTAATCCAGAGCTTGGCAAAAACGAATTTGTGTGTGTGTGTGTATGTGTGTTTTGACAGGGAGGCCGAAGTCGCAACTGCAGCTGAATAAGCACCCAACACGTGTAACACATGGTTTTGGTTTGCTTCATATTGTGTTTGCTTCACCTTTTGAAATGTTTTGAGTCAATGTCTTGGTTGAACAGGAGATATTGCATTTTAAATAAACAGATCAGTAACTCTAACTGCTTTAAATGGCTGCCTTGGGGAGATATGTAAAATGTTTCTTGTTGAGAAATGTTCTGTATTGGTTGTGCTCAGGGCTGTTCCTGTAAGGGCAAGCACACATTTACACTGCTCAAGGTTTAATGGTCTGTGTGTGTTTTGAATTCAAGGTATTTTGCTGTACATGTTTAAATGTTTTGTGTTTTTGGCCATTCATTTTGAGGCAGTTAGTTTCGTTGAGCTAAAGCTGAATTTGAGACTCTAAATTTAAAAAGGACCCCGCAAGGTATATCTGAGATAACTCTGATATGGGTAAAATAAGCTGTTTTATAATGAGCTTTCAAACTCTGTATGCCTCAGGCTATGGTTGTCTTACAAATATATTACTTTAAAAAGCCCATAAACTCTTTTTTAAAATGTTTAAATCTCTGAAAGACTTTCATTTAGTTCCATCTTTTGCCTGTAAAGTGAACATTTACTATTGTCAACGTGGAACGTTGGCTGATAAACATGCGCCTGCTTGGTTAAGTGTATATTTTCTACTTAATATGTTTTAATGAATTTTGATTAATTAGTATGTAAAATGAATGTTAATTTCCTTTTCTGTCACTAACCTTCTATTAGTTCCATTAGTTATCCGCCACACTGTACCCTAGATAACAGCGTCGGCTACTCAACTAGGCTACTGAACATTTGCTTTGTCATTAATTAAACTAGTTCATTTGTATGGTATCTCATGAAGCACTGTTTTAGATTACTGTTTTGAAGTGTTTGGTGTTTTAGAAACCTTAGAGAAATGAAGTGACCTTTCATTGATCACAGTGAGGTATGTGGAGACCACTGTTCATCTAACACAGAGAAACTATAGACCCTAGTGGATATAAGGAGGGTCAAAGGTTGTCTGTAGCAGCTGTCGCTGAGACATGACTCCTGAGCCACAAGTCCCACCTGCTTTTCCTCCTATCATTTATAAAGCCAAATGTGACAACTGACAAGCCATACAGCGCGTGATGTATGATATTTCTCAGTGACCATGGGATGGAAATAACCACCTCCATGGCTCCAAGAAATAAAGTATTAAAGACGGGGATGGTGCTTATCTGTGGTGGTTCACATATTCACTTTCATATATTTCTGAGAAATTCTCAAAGGTCAGTTGTATTGCTCAGCAGTTGCTCTTTCATACCTCAGGAGAATTAATGAAGGTTATGTTTAGTTATGTTTCATTTAGGAATCAACTTTGTCTCAAATGTTTCACATAAAATTCTTCAGGAGGAATAGAAATAGACACAAATGAGGCAATTGTTGCCAATTAAATTAATGTGGATAGCTCAGCTCATAGAGCATTTGGTTTTGGAGAAACTTGATTTGAGAACAACTTAATGAAATGCAAACATAAGTGGTCACTGGAGGCACATTTAAACTGCTTGTTGAACACTTGTGAATGGATCGCCAAAAATGCACCTTAGTACCAGGTGGAAACAGGGTCATTGAGATCTCGGACTTTTGTATTACAGACTTTGTTTTCTTGGCAAATCTGAGCACAGTTTGAGACATTATTTAGATCACTTTTGAAATGTATGAGGAGACTCCTATGCAATGCTCTTTTTTCAAGGTGTGCCTTGGGATGAGAACAGGCTGAAATCCTCCACCATTTTTCTTTAAAACTTCTCATTTTAGACTTCTAATTCATGACAAGCGTTGTTTCTTTCCTTTGCGTTTCTGTGTTTGTCAGTTCTTACCTAAGCTCATGCTACGCCTATGTCATACATCGGGAGGTCACCCATGTGAGCATTTTAAATATGGATATTTTTTCTTACAATAACCCATCCCTTTAGAAGGCATTTATAGGGGTGGCAGTGGCTCAGTGGTTCATGTTGGTTGTCGGGTTGGTGGTTCAATCCTCGGTTCCACCTGACCAAGCGTCGAGGTGTCCATAAACAAGACATCGAACCCCAGCTGCTCCCGACGAGCTGGATGGCGCCTTGCATGGCTGACACCGCCGTCGGTGTATGAATGGGTGAATGTGAGGCAATATGTAAAGCGCTTTGGTGGCCATTAGGTCTATGAAAGCACTATATACAGTAAATGCAGTCCATTAACCTGGAGTCGTATGGGTTACTTTTATGCTAGATGGATGCACTTTTGGAGCTTCAACTGGGAGGAGCCAGGATAGTATTTAATATAACTCCGATTGTGTTCACCTGAAAGAAGAAAGTCACATACACCTATAGGATGGCTTGAGGGTAATTTTTATTTTTGAGTGAACTATCCTGCAAGTGAGGGTGTTTGTTAATTTAGCATGATTCAGAGGTCGATTCATAGTTTCGATCTTCAAGACTATTAAAATCCAGTCTCATTTGTTACTGCCTCATCACAGATATTGGCATTGGGTATTTTCTTATTTATTTCTAAACAGGATCTTGGAAGAAAGAGAATATTAACATCACTAAGTGTGTGTGTGGAGCAGTGAGAAAGACCGTTGTGGATTTAATGAGATGGGGATGTAGTATATTTAACTTAAAGGAGAACTCCGGCGAACAATGAGCCTTTGGTCTAATAAAACATCGGTACCTCGTCAACCGTTGTCTGAGGTTTGTTTTCATGATAATCGAATGTAAAGAGTTTTATCTCTAAAAACTGTTTAGCGTATAATGCTAGTACTGGGGGCATTGACTAAGTAAAAAGAATCGCTAGTTTATACTACTAACAAGGCTCAAAAGAGCCCCACACTAACACAGGAACATAACAAGTCTTCATACATGCAAAACGAAGCATTGAGAACTTTGTAAGTGTACAGACCGTTTAATAAGAACATAAGTTATAAAGACCGTTTACTTTGTGTATACATACAGAAGCCATCTTAGGAAATAGTCTCGATAAGTCGATCCCCGAATGCCGTTCTTACAGTTCAGAAGTTCGTTGAACTTCATACAGTTCAGCTCACTCAGTACGATGTTCGGGGATCGACTTATCGAGACTATTTCCTAAGATGGCTTCTGTATGTATACACAAAGAAAACGGTCTTTATAACTTATGTTCTTATTAAACGGTCTGTACACTTACAAAGTTGTCAATGCTTCGTTTTGCATGTATGGAGCCTTGTAATGTTACTGCGTTGGTGTGGGGCTATTTTGAGCCTTGTTAGTGGTATAAACTAGCGATTCTTTTTACTTAGTCAATGCCCCCAGTACTAGCATTATACGCTAAACAGTTTTTAGAGATAAAACTCTTTACATTCGATTATCATGAAAACAAATCTCAGACAACGATTGACTAGGTACCGATGATTTATTAGACCAAAGGTTCATTGTTCGCCGGAGTTCTCCTTTAAAAGCACAGATTGAATGCTATATTACTATATTGCTGTTATAAATCAATTGTCTATCACACACTACTGTAGCTCTTGTTTTTTTTTCTGTGATCAGCAGCAATTAAGGGAATTCTTATTGCGTCTTCTGATGCAATAGCAGTCTCGGCTCTAGTGTGATCCGTTTTCTGATCAGTCAGCAGGATGTTGTTTGTGTTTCATTCTCTCATAGACTTTTATATGGAGTTGTATCATCTGTTCTCATGAATATGCCATCAAATAAGATCACTTATTAAAGGGATACTCAACCCAAAAATGCTCTCCTCATTTACTCACCCTCATGCCATCTCATGTATATGACTTTCTTTCTTCAGATAATAGTTCATTTTACAATTTAAATGGAGACATGGGTGACAAACGTGTCACATGATCTACCTATCTATCCTGTAGGCGCAATGTAAAAAATTGCCTCTGTTTTTGCAAAACTTTGCACCACATAACCAGCCCAAATATGTATGGATTTTCTAACATAGTAAGCTTTCTTGGTAGCTCACCCGGTATACCACTGCACTTGTGATGTGGGCACTCGAGTACGAGTCCCTCGAAACGCGAGTCACGATAAAAGAGCTCAAAGACTTGTTACGTCTATGGTTTAGTGTTGGTGATATATTATTTTTAAGCATGATAGAAAACTTATCGGACATTTAATTTCCGCTATACGTACAAAAAACCAACAGATTCACAAGAACCAGATTCACGTTCACCTGTTTTGGATAAAATTCAGGCACTAAAGTATTAAGGCCTGTTCACACCGGGACGAATTTCACACGCGATATTCGCCGACGTTTAACAATGGGCGCCAATGTGATTGCGCACACCGACGCAGAAAACGCCACACGTAAAAGCGTCATTTTAAAAAAAAAACACCTCGGGTTTTTTTTTTTTTTTGACGCACCGTATCAAAAACTATCCGACCAATGAGATTAGTACTTTTGCTCACGTGTTTGGAGCTTCTGAAGTTACAGTAAAACACAACTTGGGGGCGCTCAAACACAAAACGGTCGGTAACGCTTCCTTTTACAGTCCAGTACTTACAGTGTACTTACCTAGAAAGTACTGCTAATATAAGGTAAGTACATGGTTCAGGGTTAGTACTAGTTATTACCCAGTAATTGTAGTTACTAAAATAAGTACATAGTATTTACATGGATAACTGGACTGTAAAAGGAAGCGTTCTTGCCGAGCACACATACGTAACGGAGAAGAAGATATACGCCAAGTAGCATCGCCGTCTACACTGCCAGGAAGAAATAAGGCGAGGAAGATTCAAGGCAAGATGAATGTAGAGCTGCTGGCCTCGTTGGTGTTAGAACATAAAGAACTATATGACAAACGGAACAGCGACTACAAACATCTTGATAAAAGAGAACTGTTATGGAGTGGTATTGCAAAGCAAATGGGCGCCATCTAATGTCAGAGAAGGAATTTGCAAAGCATGTTCACTCGGCTCATCATCAGCGAAAATTGTTTGGGTGTGAACACAAAAAAACGTGTTGAAAAATGTTGACGAATAACGCGCGCTGATATTTGTCCCGGTGTGTATGGGCCTTTAGACTGTGTTTCCCCATACTGCCTTTGCGCAGCGCGATTTTATTCATGCTGCTAGGCAGTCTGGATTAGCCTGGCTGCGCCCTCCTACGCACTTCCGCTCAATTTCATTTTCCCTTCAGTACTACGTCTGGGATCGCTCCATATCCTTAGGTTTCCAGAAATCAATTTTTTGTAGGACCAATCAGCGAATAGAGGGAGTGGCTGAGAACGATGACGTTGATGTAGCGCGTCAGCTTGAGTTCAGTAATGGCAGCGGAGAAAGACGGGAGAAAAGCTATTCGGTCTGTTGTTGGAAAAGAAACTGACGAATATACAGAATTTAAAGCCGGATTATTATCGTCTCACCTCTTGTTGCACAACGGAGGACCAAGTGAAGGAGGCAGAAAGGTTGGAAGTTTGTGCTGGGCAGCTCTGCGTGCACGATGACCGTGACATTTTGAACTTTAGCCTGGTGTTCGCGGTGTTCGGAAGCCCCGAGTCCTGGCTGCTAAACTATTGTTGAAGATCCGCTCAGGTGTCATGTCAGTCGCTCGGATTCCCAACTGTAAATTTACTGATTCTTGTGGTGAACATTTTGAGCCCCTTTGTGTACTCGTGCAGGAGGTTGGTGTGTCACTTTTACACGTTGTAAATCGTACAAATTGGTTGTGATTTTTTTTTAAATAATTGTCATAAATAAAAATGTGAAAACCCATACTTTGGAGACTATATTTGATTTTCAGTTTTAGATGGCAATGGTTAATTTGTTTTAATTAAAAAAAAAACTAAATGCCATATAAAAATGTACAAACACATACTTTGAAGACCATAATTAAGGTAATTAAGAAACAATGAGACGTAATATGAAAAATTGCTGTTTATTACACATCTGCAGATAGAGACAGACGGATCATTCACTGTAACTTACAGCATTTGCGGCAGATCAGAAAACGAGCACAGCGGCGTATTTGTAATGATTAGACACAGCTTCGACCGTTGATTGAATCACTGTCCTTCGTGTCAAATATACATTTCGAATTAATAATTGTTCCTAGATTAACAAAACCTGCAGCTCTCGTTGACTGAAATCCTATTGTAAACATAATCCTCTGATCATCATTCGGAGTTCGGACTTGTTGTTTCGAGCCGTTTCGGCGCATGACATACATCACTCACGACCACACGTTAGCGATTGGCTATGGCAGATCGTAGATCCAATAGTTTTGAACTTTAATAGTGAACCCGCCTACAAGGAAGGAAGCGTTTCTCAATGGAGCGGGGCCAGACTCTATGTACAAATGAAATGTACTAGAGTCTGGTTGAACCAGGCTAAGTCTGGATACCATGGACCAAATTTTCGCCTCAGTGAGGGGACCAATCACAGAACGGGGAGGGAGCAGCAAGACGATGACGAGGTCTATGCGACGCACCGCATATCAGTTTGTTTATACCTATGGATCAAACATGGCAGCAGACGCGAAGTTACCTTTCGATTCAGCCTTAGATATTGTTCTAAGTAGTTTAGAACGCAAATAAATCTCTGACCCATCGTCTTTTTCCTTGTCTAATTTCTTTGTTTTCGCTCTACATACGTCATGTGGTATAATTGAAACGATTGGCTATGAGCTACGTACAGGGGCATTTGATAGAGCCAGTAAACGGCTCATTCGTAAACCACGCCTCAATGAACATGTGGTTCCCAGACCACGTCTCATTCTCAATGAGACGTGGTCTGACATTAGCCAGGCAACTAAAGTATTGCAATTGCTGCAAAACGTGCAAGAAGTAAGGAATAATTGACGACAGGCCGTTGAATTATTAGAAAAATAATGCACACCCGAGGTGGTAATGCGGTCACGACGCGAAGCGGAGTGGCCGTTACACCTCGGGTGTGCATTATTTTTCTAATAATTCAACGGCCTGAAGTCAATTATTCCGCTTATACTACAGTTACCACACCTCAAAACATTGTTCAGATGATTCATATCAAGACGTTTGTCAAGTTTTTGACATAAAACGCTCTTGTATGTAGGACTAATTTCTTACTCATCTAATCCCATGCCTCCGTTGCTAATTCCAAAACGTCATTTTAGAGTTAGTAACGGAGGTTTGAGCCACTGATAGCAGACTAATGTAATGATGGGGGACACACTTACAATTCGCTGAAATATTCGAAGACCGACTGTTTCCATCGACTGTAGAATGTCTAAGTAAACACCCACTGCAGACACAGACTGAACGCGCGTTTGGGCATGATCAGTCAGAAGTATCAAATTACGTCCATAACTGGCCTTACAAATGCAAAGTGCAGTAACTACGCAAACCAAGAAACGGAGAAAAAGGCCTTTAAAGTTTTTATACCAGCCAGTCAGCATGTTATGGGTAGATTATGTGGTAATGCATCTCCGAAACGGGACATAATTTAACCCAGATATCTTTTCACAAGACAGAATACATGTCATAAAGCCCATTACAAGTCTTTTGACCAAATGTTTACGTTTTTTTTTTTTTTTACATTTTTGACCAAATGTGTGGTTACTGCGCCTAAACTAGTCTGTCCCGGCTTTATGCAGTTATTAATGCAGTTATGAGAGAGAGAGAGAGAGAGAGAGAGACGTGAGACGATGTGCGTCAAAATTATTTATTTATTTATTAACTTCGTTTTAATGAATTCGTTCATTATTGTTTTCTATAATTGAAAGTAGATAACCCAATAAATGAAAAACACAAAGCCCTTTTAACAAGTAAGCCTATCAATAATTATTTATTTGTTATATTATCTGGAATAATTACGAAATTCATTTATTTATATAGCCTATTCAGTTTAATTTTCTATTTAGACTAGATAGGACTATACTTTATTAAAATTAAACTGTATGTGTCAATTGATTGTGAAGTTAGACATGGAAAATTGCAGATCAAGCGCATCGGGCTCCGCATGTCTCTTGTTATGAATTGGATCCCATTTTCCGTTAACTCCGCGCAGGGATATAGAACTGTAATGCGGTTCAAACTTGCCTGAAACTACTTTAGCCGTGCGTTTCCCTGAAAATAATTGCACACCTTTAGAACGTTCTCAACCAATCAGAATCAAGCATTCAACAGCCCTGTAGTATAAGCAACGTTATATCATTCTGCAGAGATGTCGCCACAGGCAAGTTTTTTCCACTTAGCCTAGGATCTACAGATATTTACATGTATTTCTTTAGCAAGCTCTTTCATTCAAATTATTTCAGTCACTGCATACAGCACACTGTAGATGTTCTGTGAACGGAAGCCTGTATTTTTAACACAGTCTCATCCCAAAAAGTCATATAACTGACGTTTTGGGGCGTCTTTTGACCATACGTCAATATTAGCCGTTTTAGGGCCCCCTTAAACGTCGCTAGATGGCGATCCCGGGCCGTCATACAACTGACGCTTTACCTTTAACGTCAGTTAGGTGACGGGTTAGGTTTAGGGTTAGGTTTAGGTATGGGGTAGAGTTAGGATCCCATAACCTCATCTACCGACGTTTAAAGGGGCCCTAAAAAGGCGAATATTGACGTATGGTCAAAAGACGTCCCAAAACGTCAGTTATATGACGTCTTGGGGTGAGACCGGGTTGGTATTTTCTATATAACCGTCAAAGCTTAAAACCCATATAGCAATTGGATGATTGACAGGCAGGTAGGTGGTCTTGTCCTGAATGCATCTGTACATATAAGCATTTACCTGTCTCTGGCAGATCTCTACTAAATATGACTTCAAAGAGTGAGGTGTTGTTGTCTGATGTAAACTTCAATCGCACGTACAGTACACATGATCCATGGTCACTCTTCAATGAGTGGAGTATGTGTACGTAGGCCTTTAAGATGAGATACGTCTGGGCTGTGATGAATGTGTCTTGTCTAGAAGAACCAGAAACCTCTGAGTCTGAGCTGCTCATATTTTTCTAAGTCAACTGCCTTTTTATGGGAATTTTTCACGCTCAATGTGATACATCTGCATATTTCATGGCTGTGATTATATGGTTGGGCAGCTGTGGCATTTAAGACTGGCCATCTACAAACTGGATGAGAGTTCAACCGCACTCTCCGCAAAAGACAGTCCAGACAGACAGAGGCTACATTCACACAGCAGGAGAAAGCCTTGCCAGCCTTGTTATAGAGTGCTAAATTTGGTTACAATCACACACGCCACTCTCGTGTTGCATTTTTTTTTTTCATACAGGGTTCCGGTAATTCAGTGAGGGAGGGATATGAGTCATCTGATGGTTTTAGATGCATACGCTGTCTTCCACCAGAACTGATTTTGTGTCCTTGCTATGACTCAAATGCTGCACTGTACACTCAATTTGTTTTGTCTTTTAACCACTATCTAATTCATATTTGACAGATAAACATGCTCCCGGCTAAAGAGAAAAGAGAAACTGGTTAGAGCTTGTCTCTTAGTAGGGGCTTTTGGTATTATACACTACTATTATACCTCTAATAACTGTAATTACACCACATGTCATATCAGTGAGCATTCTGTCATACATAATACTGTGTTATCATGGCACATAATTCCAGGCCGAGGAGACAGCAGTATTCTGGACATAATACGATTAATTACAGTGAAAGATGTGAATTCTGAAATATAATTGATTGTCTTCTATTTATATCTGTATTCATTTAGGAATGAAACATGGTTGTGAATGTGCATTGAAGGAATGGTGAGGAAAAATATTTTCTTTTTTTCTTCATGTACTCTACAGGTCAAAAGTGAAAAGTTGAATTTTTTGTCAGATCTCCAGTTACATGATAATTCACAAATGATTATGTTGACTTGGTGCTCAGTTATTATCAATTATTATTGGTGCTCAATTATTTATAATGGTTCTTGTGGAAAACGGTTCTCGTTGATGAATTTAAACCATTTTATTTTATATTTTATTATGTAACATTATAAAAGATTTTTCACTGTCACTTTTGACCATTTTAATGCATCCTTGCTGAACAATAAATGAATCTATTTCTTTACTCTTTAAAAAAAATACTTACCTCAGTCATTTGAATGGCAGTGTATCATAGTTTACAACAAAAATATTGATTAATTAAATGTTAATAAAACATAATGTTTCTTGAGCATCAAATCAGAATGAATTGATGCATGAATACATTTCATTTAAAAATATATATAAAAAAATAAATAAATAAAGCCATTTTAAATTTTTAGATAATGGTTGTTTGTTTGTATAGCTTTTTGTGAATAAATAAATGCAGGCTTGGTTAGCATAAAACACTTTCATTTTAAATCTCCTTTTAAATCATTTAATCTTAGTTATTCCAAACTTTTGACCTGTAAGTCCGTGGATAAAATGTCAATGAGTATTTATTCACTTATTTTTAATTTGTTCATTCATTAATTCGTTCATTCATGTTTATTTTTCATTGATGATGTGTCTTGATGATGTGTAAGTCAGAATGATGTTTTGTTTCTGATCTGATGTATATTTTTTAGGGCTGTGCAAAAGTTAATTTCGATTAATCGCATCCAAAATAAAAGTCTGTGTTTACATAATATAATTGTGTGTGCTGTATATAATTATTTTGTATATATAAATACCTATGCATGCATGTTTAAATTTAAGAATTATTTGCGCTTAAATTCTGTATATGTATATAAATACATAATCTATATTATATAAATATAAATATTTTATATATGAATGACACATTTTCTTAAATATATACATGCATGTGTGTGTATTTATATATACAAAATAATTATATACAGCACACACAAATATATTATGTAAACACCGACTTTTATTTTGGATGCGATTAATCCCAATTAATTTTTGCACAGCCCTAATATTTTTGCTAACTTTTATGAATATTTACTGTATTTATTATAGTAAATAGCTTATGGCTGTTATACTGTATGAGGAAACCACGAGTCTTAAGTGTTATTCTCATGTGCTCCTTGTGTGGTGTTTAGTGGTACTAGTGTTGTGACCTGAAACAGATTTATAAAGAACCATGTGAATGTCTGTGATTATATGGTGTGTGTGGAAGTGACACGTGCAAATGAATGATGTGATAAGACAAAACTACCGACCCACTTACAGCGTAGACAGCTTCGTTTACTATAATGGGAAATTTTGACCAGTCACTTTCAGTGTAGGTGCATGTAAGTATTTCCCAGATGGATTATTGATGCTCAGAGTGCCTCAGACGACAGCTGTACGGTGCTTTAAACACACACACGACTGTTGGGCAGACAGTGCTGAAAGCTTCAGGTGTCTGATAGAGAACTTGACTGCATTCATTTGCACTGAGGACTGTGAACTGAGTTCTACTCACACACACACACACACACACACAGCAGCAGGGTGTTGAATGAACACATATTATCAGTTGCTTCCTGCTCTCTTAATAGAATCTGAGTTGCACTACACTGGCTTTAAAGGGGTGGTTTACTGCTTTTTTTCTTTGCATGATCGTGTTTGTGGGGTTGAATATAACATATATTCGTGGTTTTGTTTTTTAAAAAGTCTTATTTTTCATAAATTTCACCTTTATTGTAAGCCGCTTTATCCTCTGTCATTTGAACGACCGGTTTACATCCTGCAGGGCTCCAGACTGCGACCAAATGGGCGCATTTTGCGACCAAAATTTGTCAGTGTGCGACTGAATTTTACGTCCAGTCGCACATGTGCGACCAGTAAATTTGCCACACGTTAAACGCATGGTAAAGCGTGGAAGGGGCGCGTCAATGAATCCGTGACAGAATAGCGCGCATAAACATCACGGAGACGGAGACAAATATCGCAACCTGCTAAACGTTATGTGCGTCTGAGCAATAAGCGATCTATCGACTCGTTACCTACCAGCGAATGCAAACAAAACGAAAGTGGAACTAAAATACGCAACTCATATAAATTAGACTATGCTTCACGGACCGTTGGCGTATTTATTAGGTTGGACCAATGATAGAGAAGCGCATAGCCGTTCTTATGGAGCGCCCCGAACCAGTGGGCCAGTCGCGGGCCGATCTCTATGACGCGACACTGTTAGTAGGAGATCCAGTGAAGAAATCCACTGAATTCGCGTCAGAATTAATAACATCATCACTACGAGATCCAGTGAGAAACACTCCGATACGGCGCAGATTTCTGTTATAAACCATATCAGACCAAACAGTGCTGACATGGAAACCAGGAGAAACACTCATAGAAGGCTTTCAGTCCACAAATCAGCAACATTCACCATGGATTTAGGCTAATGTCTTATTTAAACACTTATTTAAAAAAAATACCATTGTAAACAGTAGGATGTTTGTTGGCTTTCACTCCGAGTCCTTAATATACATGTTTTCACTATTTTTTTAAATTAATATTAAGACATTATAAATGATAATAACTAAAGTTAACTTAATCTAAATCCTAAATTAAGCTTAGTGATTTATTGTCAGCCCCAGTGTAACCAGTTTTTTTTTTTTTTTTTTTGTAGAACTCGGTGTAAGTTCTCATTTGAGGTGGTGCTGCCCTCAAATTTGAGTCTGGAGCCCTGTGAACTTAAAATAAAACAGCATATCATAATGTTAAGTCTATCTATTATTAAAGAATTTGTCAGTATTACGGTTATTTTGGGGAAATATTGATTAATTGCATTGCAAGCTGATTTAAGGTGTGCCCCTAAATTTTCTGCTTGCGCTCCTAAAATTTTCAGTCAGGGGCAACAGCGCTCCTAGTAAAAAAAGTTAGTCTGGAGCCCTGTCCTGAGTCTATGAAACCACTCCCTCAGAAACAGGCAATGGACTCAGACTGGTTAGTTTGGGCTGGTGTGTTGTGATTGGCTAAACTGTGTAGCGCACGTTGTCTGGATACTTCATGCCCATTACCTTCACCGGTGAAAGTTGCATGTGTGTTCCTGTTAAATGTAAATAATGGTGTCGATACTGCAGTATCAGTATGAGCCAGAATCAGACCCAGAAAGCGGCGATGAAGAGAGTCAAGCAGAACCTCACCACACACGGCTCTTACAAAACGTTTCTGAATGGTAATTTGCCTATATTTTTTTTTAAACTTTATACACGTTTGTTTTACACAATAGCATCGAACTGACTGGCTACTATATACACAAACAGCGTTGGCATTGGTTTACGTTCTTGATCAAATCGAAACAATAAGTCATAAAGTATATATACATGAAAAATACATTTACAACATTAGTACATATAGAAGATTCAGGTCCATAATGTTTGTACGCGTTTGTCGTAGACACGAAATAGCATAACTAAGTGGCTATAAAGCCAGCGCTGGCATTTGATAAAACTAAAACATTACGTCTGAAATTGAACATGTAAAAACATTTAAAATGATTAGGTCTTAGCCTATTTACAGTTTGTGGCCCAACAACTACTGCCTCTGGTTTTAAAGTTGGAACTGCTTCATGTTTTAGTAACAGTTTCTTGTTGAATCCGTCATTGAATTCATGGAGATTCTGGGAGCTGTCTTTCGTAACATGTGCAGCACAGAGAGCTAAAATATGATTGTAATTTTCAGGAATATAATCAAACATAAATTGTATCCTTTGTTGATGAACTACAACGTCCGTGGGAAGCTCGAACACAGAAGATCTGACAGCTGGTGAACATAACACACTTTTGATGAGCCGCAGAAATATGGCCATGGATTTTTTGCATATTCCGGAGGGAGGGTTGATGCAAATGGATGGGTTAGTGACGTCTAAAACCCAGCTGTAGTCCCAATCGAGTCGTTTTTATAGGCATTAAAATTCCTGACAAACTTTTAAAATATTTTTAATATATCTCTGCTTACACTGAACTTTCAGCGCTGCAACTTTGCAGATACTGTTCATGCACCAACAGCAACATTACACACTATTTAAAATAAAAAAAGTGAAAATTGCAATCAATCACCCCTTTAAAGCGTTAGTTCACCCAAAAATGAAAATTAAGTCATTATTTACTCACCCCCATGCTGTTCCAACCCCGTAAGACCTTCGTTCATCTTCGGAACACAAATAAAGATATTTTTGATTTAATCTGAGAGCTGAATCAGTCCTCCATAGACTGCCTAAGGGACTGGCTCTTGACGGCCCATAAAGTCATTAAAGAAAAGTTTTAAATATTCCACGTGCCTACAGCGGCTCAATTATAAGTTTATCAACGACGAGACTACTTTTTGTGCGAAAAAAACATAAATAACGACTTTATTCGACTATTCCATTACTTCCTTATTGGCGCATGCGCGAGAACTGAGATGAAGACGTTCTCATTCTTGTTACCGGCGGCTGCTCACCGCTTAGGAGTATTAGCGCCACCTACTGTATAAGATGATGTGTTGATATAGCTGGAAGTGCAAAACTTTCTGTTTACAAGCAGAGGAAGATACGCGCTGTACATACGCTTATCAATTAGCGTATTTTCCGCACTACAAGGTGCACTTAAAAGCCTTTAATCTTCTCAAAAAACGACAGTGTGTCTTATCATCTCATACGGTAGGTGGCGCTAATACTCCTGAGCGGTGAGCAGCCGGTAAAAAGAAGTAGTCGAAAGAGAACGTCCTCCTCTCAGTTCTTGCGCATGCGCCAATAAGGAAGTAATGGAATAGTGGAATAAAGTCGTTATTTATGTTTTTTTTTTCGCACAAAAAGTAGTCTCGTCGCTTGATAAAACTTATAATTGAGCCGCTGTAGGCACATGGAATATTTAAACCTTTTCTTTAATGACTTTATTGGCCGTCAAGAGCTAGTCCCTTAGGCAGTCTATGGAGGACGGATTCAGCTCTCAGATTAAATCAAAAATATCTTTATTTGTGTTCCGAAGATGAACGAAGGTCTTACGGGGTTGGAACAGCATGGGGGTGAGTAAATAATGACTTAATTTTCATTTTTGGGTGAACTAACCCTTTAAGGCTGTTTTCCCAGTCAGACCAATGCATTCTCATACTTTAGCGTCATATAGAACGCTATATTACAAAACGGCGCTAAACTACGCACATGGCACCCGCTATCGTTAATATACAGTAGCACGCGCTGTGATGGGTAGGTTTAGGTGTGGGGTAGGGTAGGGTAGTCTCATATTACGCTAAAGGATTTATGACGACTTGGGTTCGTGTGTTATATTAACGATAATGGGTGCCATGTGCGTAGTATAGCGCCGTTTTGTCGTATAGCGTTCTAAAGGATGAGAACGGGCTGGTCAGACAGTGTGGTGAGGACCTGATGCTGTATTCGGTTGTCCTTCGGTTGTTGCTGTCATTCTCTTGCACATTTGCTTGTGTGTTTACACTGCAGACTATGCGAGTGAAAAGTAGTTTTTGAGCCCCCATAGTAGAGATGTAGAACACAACCTTAATCCCTTGTGAAGTGTCGAAGTGTCAATTAGTTTTATAAAAACAATACATTTTGCATATTCAAAATCTCTCCCATCTGAAGTGTGCCATTCTCAGTTCTCCTGCCATTCACAGGAGGTGGAGCTAAAGAGCTCTTTGATGTGTTTTGCTTTTTCGACTCTCTGATTGGTGTAATTTTCTGTACTTTATCATGGGTAATGTATTTTTTTTTCATCAGGATTTCAAATTTTCAACACACTTTTTCAAAAAATATAAGTTGAAACAATGAGATATTTAGATACCAAAAGTTCATAAAGATTAGTGGGTGGCTCATTTGACATTGGCTAGTGACCAGCCACCAACATACTAGCAACCAAATATAAATTTTTTACATAAGTCAACACCACTCACATTTTCTTCAAAGAATGTGAAAATCTTGTTGAATTTGCATAATCCAATAGCATTTTCTTTCTCTCCTCTCTCATTGTGTTAATGTGTTCTGGGCTTCTATTGGTCTGGGACACTCATAGATGCATTAGGCTAATTTAACGTCCAGAACAGGAAATAATCCAATCCATCATTACAGGCAGTGCTCGTTTAAACTTAGTCTGAGAGCTCTACTGTGTGTGTCTTTGTGTGTGTGTGTGTCCTGGGGGATTGGAGGAGAGAAGACTCACGATCTGCCCATCCTTTTGCTTCCACATCGATCTTCTTCTTTGGTGAATGGCTAAATGCCCCTCCATCCCTGTTCTCTACCCAGCATTCATCACTGTCACAGGCCTCTATAGTACACAAACACTAATGTGTACGTATCCCAGCATGCTCTCCTTATCACTGCGGAGCTTGTGAACTATATATTTTACAATGTTCTGTCTGTTTATCTCTTTTGCTTCATCTGTATTTCACTCTGTATTCTGTCCTCTCTCTCTCTTCTCCTCTGCGCTTCAGTAATAGAATAAATTGGCCTATTTCATCTTGATTATGTCTCTTAGCAACAGAGCTCCATCATTTATGTTTCAATCAGATGCAGGGAGAGCAAGCAGCACTTAAACAGAAGCACTCCTGTTAGCTCTCATTTTCACCATGTGTGTGTGTGTGTGTGTTTGGTTCAGGTAAACTCTATGTTACGGGGACAAAATGCCCCTCAAAGATGGCAATCATTGTCCTTGTGGGGTCTTTTTGGTCCACATGAAGAAAAATCCATATGTTTATGGAATGTCAGCATAAATCATAACCCAACATGAAAAATTAGAAATTGAAATAAAAATGGAAAACATGTCCAGATTATATTTCATACCCAAATCAACATCATTTTATTTACAAAATCTGAAAAGAAATAAATCCATAAGGTCAATAAAGCTAATTTTGGGGCTTTTTTTGTTCATTAAAATCTTGTTGATCTGAAAATAACCTACTGTGATAAATTATGGTATAATACATTGTTTAAACTGAAATACCTGTAATATATATATATATATATATATGAAGAGTTCAGATGCAAAAGCCTCTAAGTGCCATTTGAAATTTTCTTCTAAAATGATCATTTTTATCAAGCTTGTATATATAAGTTCAGTAATTTCACTTAAATGACAATGAAGATTACCTATTAATTGTCATTTAAGTGAAATTACTGAAATTAAATATACAAGTTTGATAAAAATAGTCATTTTAGAAGAAAATTTCAAATGGCATTTAGAGGCTTTTGCATCTGAACTCTTCATATATATATATATATATAAAATACTTTAATAATTTATAGTAATTTATGTTATTCTTAAAGCTGCAGTATGTAACTTTTTTGCGTAAAAAATTATCCAAAATAAAATTTGGAGGAAGTACATAACCAGCCAGTGTTCAAAACTCTCTGCTTGTCATAGCTCGATTCAAAGTGGTAAGCTTGTAATAATGATTTAATGTCTTTGCGTCGTTATGCCACATCTGTACGCATAGTAGGCTATATTGCATGTGAGGATGTTGGAGGTGGAAATATATAGCCTTTTCTCACAGCACTTTAAATAATTAAACTTATGGCGGATCCAGAAAGGTTCAAACGACGATCACCAGTGGTAACAGATTCACCCGTTGTAAAATGCAAAAGACTTTGGACTTCGGAGTGGCTAATGAAAAAACGAGATTGCAACCGGCCCTTGTGAAAACATATCAGAAGGACATTACATGTAGTCATGCAATGCTGATGTTGATCATCAACAATTTGACAACAAAGTATAATTTGCACGGTTTGACGTGATATGATAAGCGATCGCAATTTACTGCAATGCTTTTTCCCCTTAGTTGGTCAGAACAAGAGTGGATGTTACTTATGCCTGGTTCAGATTACACGATTTTTTTGTCTGTTACGATAGTCACTGTGTCAGATTACGCGATTTTGGCTCCTAAAATCTTGTCGTGTCGTGGACAAGACACGTCAGACTACACGTTACCTTCTGACCAGTCATCGCATGATGACTGGCCGTCTTTAACGGCGCGCGTGATGTCATCAAGAAGGCGAAACTCATAGCGAGTGACTTCCTGGATTGCTTGTAATTGCCTTTTCAGCGTGAGAAATACACGGTCTGGCGTGTGAGTGTGTGAACTGGTTAAATTGCGTGTGTCTCACGGGCATTGCGTGAGACTTGAGAACCCTGCTCGAAGAGGACAGTATGGGCTGTCAATCCTCCAAAGAGAACTTGAGGTAAAATATTGTTTTCTTATATATTTTTACTTCTAGTTTTAACGTTAGCACCATCGTCTCTCTTTCGTTTTGTCTTTTTTGAAAGTTGTATACGGAAAAGCTTGTGCTCCTATTGGTCAACCTCATACATGTGACAGAACCGTCGTGGACGATGTTTAAAAAAATTAAACATGCTAGTCTTTTTGTCATGATGTCGTGAAGCATCGCAGACGCGATGTAGGTTGTCGCCCACTATGACACACTATACGAGATGATACAATCGAATCATGCGTCCCGACCCCCGTTGTCGTTTACGAATCCCCACGACACCCCACGTCAAACGGATCGCGCCAAAATCGGGCTAAAATCGTGTAAACATAACCTGGCATTACTTGTTCATATGACATTTTCTGGTGAAAATTCTTATGTTGGTATAAGTTCATATGTTCGAGAATAACTGCAATTGGAACAGAGATGGCGACAAAGAGGAAAAAATACGGACTGCAGCTTTAATTGATGAATTGTACTTAATTCATTCATTAGCCGCGTTTCCACTGCCAGGCCAGGGCCGAGCCGTGCTAATGCGTGCCAGGGCCAGTCGCGTTTCCACTGTCACTTCCGGGGCTTGATCGGGGCTTACTCGGGGGCCAACGGCCCGTCGATTACCTCGGGCCAAAGCGGGACAGCTCGGGCTAGAGGCGCGGTCAAGGTAAAAGGCAGAGTTTATCATGTAATGGAACGTTATGATCTGAAGCAAGATGCACATTTCACTTTTCACTTCTTTATATCGCGCAAAATAATCGCTGCTCGAAATGGAGAATCGCCTGTACTGGTATCTCGATGATACCAAAGCTCTTCTGAGTATTTGGGCAGAAGAAAGGGTACAATGTCAATGCGGCGGTGTGTGAAGAAACGAGGACGTTTTTAAATACATCGATGCTGAACTTTCTAAGCTAAAAATTCAGCGAGCAACGCTTCAAGTTCAGGAAAAAATTAAAAAGTTGCGGGCGCAGTATTGTATTGTATTGGCGACTCGCGAGACAATCGGGACACTATTGCAGCCACGCCCAGTTAATATACATACTATCTTCCTAACATAAAAAATGAATATGTTCATAATAAACGCTGAAATGGGTTGGGTTGTAAGTCGTTTGATCCAGAAAGGCGTGTTAGGGGCGGGGTTTAGGGCAGCTACTGGCCCGGCAGTGGAAAAGCAAGCTTGAGGCCCGAGGCCACTGGCTCGGCTCGGCTCGCTGTTAGCCCTAGCCTGGCCCTAGCCCGGCAGTGGAAACGCGGCTATTGTACTCGTAAATGATAAAAGATTTAGATAATTAGGATTTTTATTTATTAACAGTTCTATTAACAGTTTGTTTAATGCTTAATCGACAACAATAATTCTACAATGCATAATCCATGTATATACTATATTTATGAGATATCTTCTAAATTTACTAGTTTTATTGAACTAGACAAAAATTATAAGACTGAATCAACTTTTGTTGGTCATGCCAACACGGTTATGTGATCTCAACTTCAGCAGTCATCCATTTCATTTCTCTCAGCTTGCAGAAACAATATGCAGTTCAGTCAGGCTCTTAATAAAAGTGAGGATTTTATCCAGACATCTTCAGTCAGCTCTGGAGGTTAGAGAGGTCAGTATGGATCTTCTAGCTGAGCTAACGCAAACATCTCTCCGGGGTTTCTCAGAGTGTGTCTTTACACAGCGTGATGTGCGCTAAATGAATGCAGCTCGACAGGGTCGTGAACGGTGGAATAATATTGTTGTAGTATATGCTGACACTCGTCTCATTGAGTGCATTCTAGGATCAGTTTATCTTGCTTTGATATATTGTACATGTGGCATTTGTGATGGCTAAACTTACCAGCATATTTTTTTATGTTTTATTATCATTCATCCTCTATAGAATTAAATTTCACTTCTAGAATAAATCCCTAAACTACTCTGCATGTAATATTATTATTAAGGAATACAACACTGTTTAGAGTATAAATATACGTGTTCGATGACACAGTAACATTGTGCGTAATTCAGTGCTTGTGTGTGGCCTCACCTGGTATAGTCTGGTTTTGTTTGGCTAATGTGGGGTCAAACTATCCAGGAAACACTGGTCACAGCTGTGGTCTACACACACATACACACCGCCGGGGCAGGTTGAGATTTCTTCCTCAGCGTGTAGAAATTACACACACCAACATTTATTCGCTGACAACAACAAAAATTGCCTTCCTTTATCCAGACATTTGAACTGTTTTGTGGAGATTATATCAAACACTTTATGTCCAACTATGAGATTACAAATCAGAAATATGTTTGTTCTCTCTCGATATCTTCTGAGGTTTGGCGTTTTAGTACTAGCATGCTGTTATGCAAATGAGCTGTTACCTTGGTAATGAGTGACAGTGAACGGCAGGTTTGCCGTCTGAATGTAAATGAGCGGAGTGGGCGGGGCTTGTTTACATGTAATGGCACTAGCTTGCTCTCTTCACTGCTGAAATGGATCATGGAGTTTGAAAAGGGGTCAGTTTCAAACTCAACGGGCATTCAAAACAGAGTTTCTGGAAAACGGATCAAACTACTAGGTCAGTGAATCAGGCTACATAAAAATTGCGAACATGCTGTTTGGTTGGTCTGTGCTATTATTTGGGAAAGATAATTTCAGTGTACAAAACTATGTATTATGATTACGAATGTCTTAAATCTGAGAAATGTACTTTAAAACACACATGGCAACATCTTAAAATGAAAGACAGTATTCATGTTGATTTCATACATTTAAATTAAAAGTGAATTAAAAAACCTTTACTGCAGATTTCCACAAAAATGTTGATTTAATTATAAATGTACAGCGATGGAACCATCAGTGAAAAAGTACTACAATCATTTCTTGTATCTTGAATATTCACAACTTGTACATGAGTGTTGTGTATGAGTGTTAGTTAAAAAAGTTTTAAAACATAATTTCAAGGTCAAAAAACACAAATATGAAGTATTTTCAGAGTCTTGGCATTGTTTTTTCCAGTTACCGGTTACTCAATTTGACCTGAATCAAACTAGCCTCAGAAAAGCTCAACATATCTGATATTTTTGATCAAAGTTCATATTAGAAATTTTTTTTTTAACTACTTTCTATTTGTGCCATTGATTTTTTCAAGAGTTTCATATTTTTTTTACTCCAACTGGATGATATTCTTGAAAGAAGTTGTTTATAGATATATTTACAATCTCCAGACAGTTACATTGTTACTTCAATATCAAAATTGTTTGTCAAAAACTATATAAACCATGAAATGGTTACATAATTCCAATGAAAGTAAGCATTGGTCTTAGTCATGTTATTGGTTACTTCAGTTTAGACACTTAGAGTAACTTTGAGGAAACTAACTCTCATTGGAGTATTAGTAGACTGTTAGGATAGGGACAGGTAGGGTTATTTGATGTAGTTGTGAAGTTGTGTGTTGGGGTAGCATCAAAAACAATGTGTAAGTAGTGTAATACTCTACTAATACTCTAATGAGAGTTAGTTGACATCCTGTTGCAAAAGTTACTTATAGTACTTATGAAATGTTAAAAGTAGACCATTGAAAAGAAATTTTACCGTTTGTTCTTACAATGTTTAGAATTGTGTAATAGATTCTGTCACTCTGGTAATACAGAGCCCAATCTAATACAACAACCTGCTACGTACTCCTGTCCCGGCTGTGTTCATCAGTAGGAGGATGCCATAGGGATGTGTTGTGATATTTAGTGCTGGGGGAAATCCAGAGACCTTGATTTAGATATTTTCAGGGCCACTGTATGCCATTTATCACTGCATGTTTCCTGATTTTAGGATGTGTCATGCATTTCCCTTTCTGCTATTATTCATGGGCCTAATTAGTGGCAGGGCTTCTTTGTTCTTTTATTTGTTCATTGTGTTCCATTAAGAAACACAGATGCTGTGTGTAGAATATAGGGTTATGGATTGTGTTAAGTTATAACCTCTTTCACACTGTTAATCAAATCCCAGTTTCAAAGCACAGTGCTTGATAGCTCAGTTCATGTAAGAACCCTTTTGAAAAAGAAGTGCAATTAGTTGTATTTAATGTGTTTAACTTGTAGTGTACTGTGAATCTTTGCAACTACAAGTAAACTTATTCTACTATCCTGAACCCTAACACCTAACCATAACCCAGGCCTACTGAAAGTTTTCTACAGTCTACTAATACTCTAATGAGAGTTAGTTGACATGTAGTTGCAAACTTACTTATAGTTAGTAAAAAAATTCAGGTAAAATTTATAGTAATTTACTGGCAATTTTGGTTGCCAGTAAGCCTGTATTTTTTTACAAGATTATCATAAATCATAAACTACAATTATACTGTAAAAAATGCAGCACACCTGTAAAAGCAGAATTTTTTTTACAGTATCTGAGGAATCTGAGGAAACCAATTATCTTAAATTGTTCAATAGACATTTCCTATTTATACTATGACCTTATTTAATTTGAGTGTATTAAAATAAACTTATTTAAATTAGTCAACAAAAGATCTATTTAACTCAATGCTCTTGCAGATAATCGTTAGTTAACAATAGTAAAGTTGAAGAACTTAACAACAGAATGTCTAAAGTGGACTATCAAAATAAAGTGAAAAACCTGTCAGAGAAAGAGTTATACAAGGTCAAAGTGACCATTTCTTCATGCTTCCGTTTACATTTCCATTTGTCCTCTTGTCGGCAGACACCAGTTGGCGGGGCCTGGTGCGATGATTTAAAATTAATTGTCAATATCTTGCTCTATGATGTCATATGATGTCTTTCAAATTTTTTTTTTACACAGGAATGTACTCCTTTTTTCCCTAAAGTATCCTAAAGTCTAATTCTTTTTTGGCAAGTGCTTAGACAGCATGAGACAGGCCAACCCCATCTCACGCCAATTGTTAGGGTTATGTATGATATAGCAAAAATCGTACTATTTCGTACGAGTGAGGACGTACGAATTGTTACGAATTAGCCACCTTGTAAAATTCGGACAACCTCACTCGAATTAGTATTTTTTTGTATATATCGTACATATTTTACGAGTTGCCCAATTTGTATGAACGTACGAATGACCCACCCCTGACCCCGCCCCCAAACCGACCCATCACGTGGGTTTACACAAATCGTAGTGATTCAAATTAGCCACCTTTTAATCACCCGTACAAATTTGTACGCAATGGTCGTGACTGAGATAGCGTTGGACAGGCAGTTATTCTTAACACGTAGATCACAGCACAAAAATCCTGGAAAGAAAATGCAGAATTCAAATAGTAAAATATATATAAATAACCATATCATGGTAGTAATAATAATATAGTAATAGTAAATATAATATATAATATAGTAAATAATATTTTAAAGATTTCTTTTTGTTTTACTTTTCAACGATAAACAGTTATTATCAGAAAAAAATGTATCAAATTTTTCAATATTTAAAACATCAAAATCAAATCATGTCAAGCAAATGTCAAACTCACGTACAGTCATGATGTTTCATGACTTTGCATGACATGTAGTGTACAGAAGGCAGACTGCAGGCAGCTCACTGTCGTTTGGAGCAGAGCCAGCGTCCGTTTGGGTAAAAGTGAGGGTTAAATGAATCCTTTCCTGGATGATTGCTGGTCAGAGACGTCTTTATATGTGTGTGTATGTGAGTGACACCATATCCTTCTCTCTCTCTCTGCTCTCTCAGTGATGGAGGGATGATGACAGATGAGGTATTGATTTCAGTGTCCGGAATGAGCATGCAGTCGGAAATATTCCTGCTTTCTCCACAGCTCATTCTGAAGAAAAGCTTCACGCCAGTAGTTTACTGAGGGAAGAAGTGACTATTAGAGAAAACAAACAAATGTTCGGTCTGTATTTTTCTGTGCTGAATAGTTTGGGTTATAAAATGCACAATGAGTTGTTGATCATTTGACTTTGAGAAAAGACCAAAATAAAGATAACAAATCATCATTACTAACAGATTTTTTTATGATTAGTGTGTTTCCCCTATTCTAAACACTGGATGCAAAGCTTGTTATAAAAATGTCGCTCTGCATCGGCCCAGACGAATGTGTAATATTCCCTCAGGATTTATAACTGGGATAAGAACACAAACAGAAGACTGAACTCACTGTCAAAGATTTTTTGTCCCACAGACTCCTGGAGCACAGAGTGAAAGAAAACAAACGCTACCGCCCATGAGAGAGAGAGAGAGACAGACAGGGAGAAAGAGGAGGGAAATGTCAGGTCGAATGAATGAATTATCTATGAAGCATTCCCTTCTATGTGATGACAAGGCAATACACTTCCACAAGACACACACATCCAGCACACTCAAGCACATTGTTGAATCTCTAATAGGCTGGCAAGTTCTTGACTGTGGCAAGTGCATGCGAAACTGTGTAATTAAGCTTTTTAAAGGGATACTTCAGGATTTAGCATTGAGCTTTGTATTAGTAGAAAACCTGTAGTATTTTCGAATTACCTTGCTTTCCACCCTCATATCCCCCTGAGACGAGAGATTTATGTAATTTTTGTCTGGAAAAAATCCAACGATGACGCAAAAATCGTCATTTTGCGTCATCGGAGGATTTTTTGGACTCACAGAATGAACACATAGTGTCGGCCATCTTTTTTTGGAAGCTAAGCTAGCAGGCTCTTGTTCTGTGGAGAAAGCTGAGTAGTCGGGGTTACCATCCTCTTTTTCCCGGACATGTCCGGCTGTCGAGATGGTATAAAATGTCCGGGATTCAGCTTTTGCTTTCTGCAGTCGCCATTCCCTGTTTACATGTACAGCTTTTGTTTCAATCTAACTGAATTCATTGTGATTGGTGAATCTGAATGTAGTGTTTACATGAACGCTGAACGAGTGATCGGTTGATGTGCGTTCTAACATTGCTAAGAAAATTCCTGCTCCTCTGTGAGAGATGCGAGACCGGTGCGTCTCACAGGTATCGCTCATCGGTAATCACGACACCGGCCTCGCGCCATTCTCCCGCGGCCCTCACTTGTCGTGTTCGACACAGTAAACATGATGAATGGCGACTGTCGAACGCAAAAGTTGAATCCCAGACATTTTGGGCGATCTTCAAACACATTTTCGGGCAGACTCATTACGAGATTCACTAGTAGCCTAGACTTGTTGTTTAACTACTGCGCTCTGTTACCGGTAGGCGTGGCCTCCTAGGGCAGCGAAGCAAGTGCTTTCTGGGAGTTGTTGTCTTTCATCCACATAAGCCAAAAATACATTTTCTGGCTTTCTAGAAAGCTCCAGAAAGCTCCAGATTCAAAAATAATTTCATATTTCTTCTACATAAATGACCCATTTTAAATACACATTCATCTTTCCAGAGGTGAAGTATCCCTTTAAAATTAACAAGATTCTGTATAAAATGCTGTGTAAAACCCACTGATATGATGCTAAGTTGCATTTTGTTGGTTTCCCATGAGGGAAACAGCTTATAGAATAGGTTCTAGGTTCAGCTTTTTTATTTTGATATTATGAATCATACAGAATTATGTTTTTTGAACATGTAAAATTGCAGAAAGTTTTATGTGAGGTTTGTCTTTAGGGGCAGGGTCAGGGGATAGAAGATACAGTTTGTACAGTATTAAAAGCATTATGTCTATGGAATGTCCCCATAAAACTTGGAAACCCAACATATACAGGTTCATAATTAATGTGAATGATGTATAATTAATTCTAAAGTGAAGATCATGATAACTTTCTAGTGATGATTGAAGTCATTTTGAGTTTTTTTTACAGCTTATGATGGATTTGGTAATACTTCAGTCATGACTAGTGGGTTACCATGATCTTCACTTTAGAATGAATTATACATCATGCATATATGCATTATCACATTAATTATGAACATGTATATAGTTGTTCTTAGTAGTCCTCTGGGAGATATGAAAAAAAAGTTGTTATTGATTAATAGTGAGCTACCACATTCAACTGAGTGCTATTACTTACTAATTTATTAATCAGCGTTTCTTGTTAGCTTGTTACTTGAGTTTATATTGCATTACTCATTTCAGATCAAAAAAGTGGATAAAGTCTGATCCACTTTACAGTTTATTCTGCCCAAGAACAGGCCATTTCAACCATAAAGATTGCTTGACTGACATGTAAAGTGACCAAAGAGTTTAGACGAAAGACCAAAGAATCTAGAAAGACTGGTTTTTTTTTTTTGGTTTTTTTTTGCATTTTTGGGTGATTTGCATCAGACAGTTAAGGAGAACTCTGGCGCAAAATGAACCTTTGGTCTAATTACACATTGTTACCTAGTCAACTGTTATCTGAGATTCGTTTTCATGATTGCCGAATGTAAATAGTTTTATCTCTAAAAACAGTTTAGCCTAAAACGCTAGTATAACGCTAGTATATAGGCCATAGAGTAATGACAAACAAAAATCGCTTGTTATTACCACTAACAAGGCTCAAAATAGCCCCACACTAACACGACAGCATAATAAGGGTCCCTACATTCAAACCGAAGCATTGAGAACTTTGTCAGTGTCCATATAGTTTAATAAGAAGGTATTTTATACACACAGTCAACTTCGCGAATACAGGAAGAAGCCATCTTTGAAAAATAGTCTCTACCAATCGATCTACGAACGCCGATCCAAGTGCGGTGGTGAGATATGAATAAGGTGATAAGGTGAGCGCGAACAGTACATGTACATATTGAAGAAAAGAAAACGGTTCGTGTTTGTGTTTCTTCCGAAAACAACAGACTATATGAGATTCGGCACAGTTCAGCGCACTTGGATCGGCGTTCGTAGATCGACTGGTAGAGACTATTTTACAAAGATGGCTTCTTCCTGTATTTGCGAAGTTGACTGTGTGTATAAAATATCTTCTTATTAAACTGTATGGACACTGACAATGTTCTCAATGCTTCGGTTTGAATGTACGGACCCTTATAATGTTGTCGTGTTAGTGTGGGGCTATTTTGATCCTTGTTGGTGGTAATAACAAGCGATTTTTATTTGTCATTACTCTATGCCCTATATTCTAGCATTATACTAGCGTTATAGGCTAAACTGTTTTTAGAGATAAAAATATTTACATTCGGCAATCATGAAAACGAATCTCAGATAACGGTTGACTAGGTAGCGATATGTAATTAGACCAAAGGTTCATTTTGCGCCGGAGTTGTCCTTTACTGGACGTTCTATGAGCAATCTACGGAAGACATTTGTTTTAAAATTTGAGGCTTTAATAAAGGATTTAGTTAACCTCTTGGGACAATTTTAAGCATTGTTGCCCATTATAGGTTAGAAACACAAACACACGCATGCTCATTTCTCAGTAGACGACACACCTCACAAAGAGAAACAGACCAATGTGTGAAAGAATATGTCAGCGTTTAACACATTTAAAATCGAAATCAACAACGTGCTAATTTCCCAGTAACACCTCTGGTTGACGCCTTTCCCAGTGGTTTTTCATAAGCTGTGTTTACATGGCCGCTGGCACCCATTTAACTCCATTTTGAGAGGTTTGAAACAGTGGTCCAATCTGTGTCCTCACTTAACCTTCTCTCTCTCTCTCTCCGAGTGTCTCTTCGGGTCTTGGCTGAGGTAGAATGTTGTGGTGTTAAGGCTCTCTAGGGAAATCTGTCAGTGCTGTCATTAGATTGGCGTTTCTTATTTTTGTTCTCATTACGTGAACTTCATTCACTTTCAGATTTCACAAGATTCCTCTGTTTGAGTATAATTTATAATCTCGCTTCAGTAAAGATGACAGTTGGTGATATTACTCCCACACTGACTCACATCAACACGGTTCCCCTCCCTATCTGTCATTCCAAACAGATACAGGGTGCGAGACTTCGAAAAGTGCCTATTAGGGGGTTAATGGACATTCTGTGTTCCTCTGTGTGTTGTATATATACGAGTATGAATGTTTTAAACGACTCTCAGTGGGTCTGCTCACCCACACACTGCTTCTGTAGCCAAGGTTCATTACTATTTAAATGAGTTTATTACTGTGACAATGCAGCTTGACCAACCTGATCTCACTCATGACCTCATCCATTATTTATATAAAGCAAACTGTAAATAGTGGAAGAGATTATATATCTAAATCAAATGATAGTGTATAGCTCTTCACCATGGTTTAATATAGTACCATCAGTAATCACTGTCATAAGAATAATAAAACCACAACGACAAAAAAATGAGCAGAAATGAGTTTATTACCTCATTGGCTTCTTGTGTACATGACTTCAAAGATGCCTCTCTGATTCAGAAAGAGAGAGAGAGTGTGCGTGTGTGTTTTTGTAATTTCTCTGATGCTGTAATAATGAGAAAGCTCTGTGTCGTGACCCTGAGATGTACAGTGAGTCTGATTTGCGGATCACACTGGCTGGGTTGCTGTATTTGCCGGTGAGGATAAACTGTGGTCTCAGTGTCAAAAGGATGTAATTAACACAGAGCTGAAAGACAAAGAGGGGCAACAGAGAGAGAAAAAAAAACTCAATTCTTCACCAATAATTACAAAGCAGACAACAAGCAAGCAGAATGTTGACTTTGAACATTGTTTGTGATCTTACCCCACACTGTAATGAATGTGCAACTGATGGTCTTGGAAGAGACTTAAAGATGTTTCCCATGAGCTGACAGACAAACCTTTGCCCTTTGTTTTTTAACTTACAACAGTATGAAAGCTACTTCATGATTTCTAATTTCAAGACATCAGTGGAAAGCACAGTAAAATGATTGTCATAAAGTCCATCTGTTCATGATCAGCATTTTTCATTGACAACTCTAGAATTGGGTTTTTGGAAGGGGATTTGAGGGATCTTCTGCTGGAGGAATCAAATATTACACAGACTAGATCAATTGAGTGCGCTTTTGATACAGCTAAACTGATGGAAAATATAGAAAAAAAAATAAAGGGTAACACTTTATTTGAAGGGGTGTGCATAAGACTGACATGACACTGTCATAAACATGACATAACACCTGTCATGAACATTAAGGAGTCTTTATAAATGTTTATGACTTTTGTCATTAAGTGTCATTCGGTAAATTATGACACTTTTAATGCAAAGTTGACATTGTTTAAAATGTATTTGTTATGACAACTTGACGTTAACCAAGACAAAAATGTCTTGATTATGACAACTTGACATTAACCAAGAAATCATAACCTGTCACAAATATGTCATAACAGGTCTGATTATCAAACTTAAAGAAGTTATTTAGCTTTGCGTTAACATTACATTACCCTGTCATATGTGTTTGGTTTTGACTTTGGCCGTCATGACACCATAACTCTGTCATGAATATTTTACTTTTCCTCAAGTAAAGTGGAACACATTGTACTAGTTATAAAGATGTCATTAAGGGTTATTATTACACTGTCAAATGCTGTCAAAAAACTGTGTCATTAATATTTCCCCTTACCTCAAGTGAAGTGGAACACGTTGGACTAGTTATAAAGATGTCAGGTTGACAGGTTATGATTTCTTGGTTAATGTCAAGTTGTCATGACAAAGATATTTTTGTCTTTGTTAATGTCAAGTTGTCAGAACAAAGACAATTTAAACAATGTCAACTTTGCATTAAAAGTGTCATAATTTACCGAATGACACTTAATGACAAAAGTCATAAACATTCATAAAGACTCCTTCATGTTCATGACAGGTGTTATGTCATGTTTATGACAGTGTCATGTCAGTCTTATGCACACCCCTTCAAATAAAGTGTTACCAAATAAATTCTTCCAATTACGATTTTGTGTATCGATTCCGACTCTTATCTGTTCCTAATTTTAATTATAAATAGATACAACTGAACAAAGATATGTTGAAATTGTTGTAAGAATTTCCAACGCTATCTCACAACCAATTTGTACGAATTCATACGAGTGATTAAAAAGTGGCCAATTCGTACTAATTCATACGACCTCACTCGTACGAATTCGTACGATTTGTCTAAACCCACGTGATGGGTAGGTTTAGGGGCGGGATCAGGGGTAGGTCATTTGTACGAATTCACAGGAATTGGCCAACTCGTAAAATATGTACGATTTAGCAAAAATCGTACTAATTTGTACAAATGAGGTCGTACGAATTGCTACGAATTAGCCACCTCGTAAATTTTTTTGGAATTTCGGATATTCAGGTACAGAAACTATAATCACACGCTACGTCACGATTGGACTAGTTTTACGCATGCTTCTGACACTTGACGCGTCTTGTTCCCTTCGCAGGTAATAATAGATGTACCATGATCCGTACTGTACAAACTCCAACATTTTCCAGATTCACGTTCATCTGTTTTGGATAAATCTAAACGTGCTTTCCCTAGCACTCACTGGCCATTTCACTTTGAAAGAGTCACGCAAATTGCAAGAAGTTCATTTGGCAGAATGGCACTTTTTTTTTTAATGAGCCTTGGTTATGTTCTTCTTGTGATGGTACTGTGGAAGCAGTTTAAACTTTAAATGAATACCCAGGTCTCGTTTGGGGAACATTCTTGTATTTTTCTTCCTCTGTTCTATGTTTGCATCTCTCTTGTGAGTGGGTCTCCCTGTGAGACGCAAAATTTGTCTCAAATCTCAGTGTGAACACCTTGCGGATGCAGTGGAGGATATACTAAACAGATGTTTCTCAATAAATCTGTCTCACAGCAATCCAGAAGCAGATTGCGATTGCGAGTCAGCACCAGGCTTTCACTTTGATATGTACAGTATGTGTGATACCTCAGTATTTGTGAAGCAGCCCAGGATTCCCTCTGATTATTTTCAGAGATCCGTGTCTCCTTTAAATAAAGCAACACCTGCTGTCTTGTTGCAGTCATTTAACTCCCACGTTTGTCTCCGGGGATGTCTAGGGCTGCTGGAGAGATCAAGTGAGTCTCTTCTGTCGTAAGGAAGCTGCGAATGAGCATTTAACCACCTGGCCACTCTCAGTAATTACTATAACAGTTGCAATGCTCCAGCTGGGATGAGGCCAAGATGTTACATTTGATGTTTTCATATGTTGTCTACAAACACTACAGAATTCTGTATCAAATGATTTCCACTTTTACCGTTTCTTACGGGGGGTCATTGTTACTTAATTGAATTGTTCACCCAAAGAGGAATATTCTGCCATCATTTGGCCAGGATTTTTTGTCCAGAGGCTTGTTCTGTGGAGAAAGCTGAGTAGTAGGGGTTACCATCCTCTTTTTCCCGGACATGTCTGGCCATTGATGTCCGGGATTCAGCTTTTGCTTTCTGCAGTTTGTTTACACAGCTTTTGTTTCCATCTAATTGAATTCATTCCGATTAGTGAATCTGAATGTAGTGTTTACATGAATGTAGTGTTTACGTGATCGGTTGATGTGCGTTCTAACATTGCTAAGAAAATTCCCGCTCCTCCGTGAGAGATATGAGACCGGTGCGTCTCACAGGTGTCACTCATCGGTAATCACGCCACCGGCCTCGCGCCGTTCTCCCGCGGCCCTCACTCGTCCTGCTCGCCACAGTAAACATGATGAATGGCGACTGACGAACGCAAAAGCCGAATCCCGGACATTTTGGGCGATCTCGAAACACATTTTTGGGCAGACTTATCACAGAGACTCACTAGTAGCCTAGACTTGTTGTTTAAGTACTGCGCTCTGTTACCGGTAGGCGTGGCCTCCTAGGACAGCGAAGCAAGTGCATTCTGGGAGTTGTTGTCTTTCATCCACATAAGCCAAAAATACATTTTCTGGCTTTTCTCAGTCTAGAAAGCTCCAAATTCAAAAATAATTTCACATTTCTTCTACATAAATGGTCCATTTTAAGTACACGTTCATCTTTCCAGAGGCGAAATATGCCTTTAAATGGCATGGAAATAGTTAAATATGGCTTGTTGTGGAACAAGCAACATCTAGTCAGTTAAAATGCATGGGAATGAAAAAAATTGGATATATTGATGATAATTATATGAAGCAGGATATTGTGTAGTTAAAAAACATTCACTCATTAGTAATATTACAGATATCTTGTTTCTCACCTGTTTCATTTATGTATGGCTGACAAATATGCATCACACTAAGTTTATTAGTTTGTTTATGGAAAAACTGTCCCATCCATATGGATGGTAATTTTATAGGCAATATATATATTTGGCCCTTGATAAGTGAAAATCTTTACTTAGCTATCTAAATGGGGACCTTCCATAGGTGTAATGGTTTTCATATTGTACAAACTGTATGTTGTATCCTTACACTAAACGTATTAATCACATTCATATTTTCAAAAAAAAAAAAAAAAAAATTATATATATATATATATATATATATAATTTTATTTTTATAGGTTTTTGGAGATTTTGTCAGGTTTTGGTCACTTTTGGGTACAAATTTGTCCTCAGAATATAGTTAAGTAGTTACACACACACAAACTCTTACATCAGTGGCCAGCACTCTCTGTTCACTGCTATATGATCTCAGCCTCAGAGTCAAACTGCTCTCAGATCAGTGCCTGATTGTCTGGCAGCCGCTCAACCAACAGATGGGCAGCAGACTGAGTTTCACAGAGAACACATGTGTGCTGGAGGGAGAGTGTCACAATGGAGCCAGTTCCTGATCTCAGAGCAGGACTGTCACAACAGGGTTTGATCTTCAGTAATGGAGGAGGGGACTGTGATTATGCAAACCATTGCCCTGACAATGATGTCACACACACTGACACAAACAGCGTGAAACCATGTTGTCCAGTGCTGATAGATTTAGAGTTAACTGGATTCTATTAAAGCACAACGTTCCATTACAAAAGTGCTTAGATGAAGGAATCACTAACTGCGTTGTTTGCTGAATGTATGATTTTCAAATTTTACTCTATTCGACCAATTGTAGTCAATGATTTTTAAAGTTTCGGAAGAAAATTTGTAGCAAAACACACAATGGTATAGAGTTGTGGATGGTTGCTCTGGTGTGGAGATTACTGTACACTGAGAATCAACAATTTTAGAAATCATTTATATGGTTTCAATCAGCTGTTTTACTGATCAGAACTACCGGTTTCTCAAACCAGAACAATATACTTTATAATCGGGGCTTCACATTACCTTTTTTGCTCACCAGCCATTGTGACTAGTGGTTTCCAAAGTAACTAGCCACTCAGCATATTAATTGGCCACAAATTTGGCATTGATACCACGAGGGGAAAAAAAAGATATTCATAAAGATATTTTATAACATTATCTCATAATTTGGCAGCAGGTATATTAGGCTGCTGTCACTTTAAGACCTGCCGCACGGATTCATCATACTGCTACTCATGCATTTACTTTTTTAACTGTTTACATTCACTTAAAACATAAATGACTGGATCCATGTGAATACTTACCAAGACTGGCATTATTTTATGTGTATTTGACTTTTTAAGCACAATAAGCAGCGAAAAAGAACTCAGTTTCGTTCTGACGCTGCCTTCACACTGGCAGATGAAATCAGCTCCGTAATACGCAATACGTTCCCAACGGACGTCGTACTACACAGTGAAAAGCGTCGGACGCGGGTAGAATAAAAATGGCGGAGAGATTAAAGTTTTATTCTGACAGTTTTGTATGATCTCTCTGATGAGAGGGTTATGCTGCGTGAGGAAAGTTGCTTGTCAGGTCGGCTAAAAATGTGATATAGTGGTCAATAGTTTAATGTCTACCTTCAATTTAATTGTATTAACTGCCCTTATAAACGTTAGAAAGTCATGAAAATAAAAAATGACATGACAACTTATCGTTATAAAATCATTATTTATTTTATTAAAAGTTAATAATTCGGGTTTGTTTATCAGTACCATAGCAACGCTCAACTTCCGCTGGAATTGTCGGATAGGAACCGTCCGTAGCTTCTCGCAAGAGTTCAAATTTTTGAACGCATGCGGATGACCAACGGACACGATTTTCTTCGCACCGCACTCGGTCGGACCCGTTTCGGACCCTTTCGCATGCCGTCTGCGAATCTCCATAGGAAATGAATGACTTCCGGTCGTTTCGCTGCCGCATCGCAGCTGATTTCAACTGCCAGTGTGAAGGCAGCGTGAGGCTTTATGTGCCACACGTTGGGTGTGAGCACAAAATCTGCGGGAATGACTAAAATTATTCACAATTCCCACAATCTCATGCGGAAATTCAACCTAAAATATTTACTGGTGTGATAACTGAGGCCAGGTGATTCCACACACCTGAGCTGGCAAGATGACTCGTTCACATGTACTTGGCAGGCCACAGTGCATATTGGCATTATAATATCATATGTGAATAGCAATTAAACAGAGCACTCGCCATTTCTCCAGTGTAACAATTCCACGCTGAGTCCTTAACACAACTGTGCAGCACAAATGGTTTGCTAACAAATTCTGCAGTATCCATGTTTTTCCAGTGTTGAGAAAGAGTTAGTATAATGTTCCCCCGGTGACCGATATTTTAACTCAAGCTGCTCAACATTTGAATTTACAATGAGCTCACAAATTGCTCACACTTGCTACTTTTACACACACAACTTTTAGTTTCAATCGAACTGAATTAATTCCGATTGATGAATCCGAATGTAGTGTTTACATGAACGCTAAACGTGATTGGGTTGATCACTCACTTCACTTCTAAATGTTGTTGTGAATAGGCTTATTGTCAGACTTGATCATTTAAGAATTGCTTCTGAGCTTTCTGAGGGATTTCTCCTCTCACAGTGGAAGGCAGGTGTCTTCTGTTAGGGATGAAGGCCTGCATTCAAGGTTGTGACTCATGTATTTCATGTTGACGCTCCCATAAATTCTCAGTCAGACAGCTCCAACATCTCCAGCTAAATTGGAAAAACATGTTGCTCAAGTGCAAATTCTACAAGACAACGATACAGATATTTTCATAGATATAAAACTAATCATCCCACCCTGACTAAAAGCGATTTTACGGAAACACTCAAATAATTCAAGGGTTTGACGGTGTGGACTGGGATTTTCTGACACAACAGACTTTGACAATCCCATCAGGCCTTGATAGGGAAGGACTGCTGATGTATCCGTGGAGACTTCCAGTATTCCATAAAGTGGGAGGAATTGGAAGATGATTGACTGGTTCTGAATGCTCCTTCGACCTTTACCAGATGATTGACACCAATGGTGAAAGGCATACTGGGTAAAATGTATTTTGTGAGGTGTGTGTGACATTTTTGATTTACACACACACACATACACACTGGTTCAATTTAACCTTGCCCCATTTCCCATTTGAGATTTATCCTCTGGGCAGTGAAGTTAAGTGTCAGTGTGGGTAAATACATACTCTCGCTCCTTTATAAAATGTTCTGGTTGTGTCCTCTCCCTCTGCGTTTGGTCAAGGCCCATTAACTCCACACAGCAAAGAGGCTTCAATATGACATCGCCTGAATAACAATAGCATTTCAGCTCATGCCTCAATGTCAGCTATATTTAGAGAGCCTTCAACCTCTCTCAGGCTTCCATTCTTGGCTTTTTCAAGGTGTATTTATAAACTGATAGTTTCAACTGTAAAATCTTAATGGATGAGCAAGGTCATGACATAACCAATGAAAGCGCATCGTAAAAAGCCTAAAGCTAAATCAGTCAAATGATTTCACAGAAGAGCTTGTTAATGCTAATTATTAATTCCTTTTTTTATGTAGCTTACCCCCAAAAAATACTTTGTTGCGCGTTTCTGAAATAAAAAAAAAACAATAATAATATCCAATATATCGGAATATCGGATTTTAAAACCAACAAATATTTGTATCGGTATCGGCCTTCAAAATCCTTTATCGGTCGGGCTCTAGTTGCAATTGTGAAATATAGTCAGTATTTTGCCACTTTGTTGAAATTGACATTATGTCTCGCAATTGCTAGTTTTTATCTTGCAATTCTGGCATTATAACTCACAATTGTGAGTTTAAATCTTCCAATGCAGAGAAAAAAGTCTGAATTGTGAGATAAATAGTTACAAGTATCTTCAATATTTGTTTTTTTCCATGGCGGAAACAAGCTTCCATAGCAACCTGGTCTCATTAGAAAACAATTGGGTAACACTTTATTTGAAGGGGTGTGCATAAGACTGACATGACACTGTCATAAACATGACATATCACCTGTCATGAACATGAAGGAGTCTTTATGAATGTTTATGACTGTTGTCATTAAGTGTCATTCAGTAAATTATGACACTTTTAATGCAAAGTTGACATTGTTTAAATTGTCTTTGTTATGACAACTTGACATTAACAAAGACAAAAAAATGTCTTGATTATGACAACTTGACATTAACAAACACAGAAATGTCTTTGTCATGACAACTTGACATTAACCAAGAAATCAAAACCTGTCAACCTGACATCTTTATAACTAGTCCAACGTGTTCCACTTTACTTGAGGAAAAGTAAAATATTCATGACAGAGTTATGGTGTCATGACGCCCAAAATCAAAACCAAACATATATGACAGGGTAATGTAATGTTAACGCAAAGCTAAATAACTTCTTTAAGTTTGATAATTAGACCTGTTATGACATATTTGTGACAGGTTATGATTTCTTGGTTAATGTCAAGTTGTCATAACAAAGACATTTTAAACAATGTCAACTTTGCATTAAAAGTGTCATAATTTACCGAATGACACTTAATGACAAAAGTCATAAACATTCATAAAGACTCCTTCATGTTCATGACAGGTGTTATGTCATGTTTATGACAGTGTCATGTCAGTCTTATGCACACCCCTTCAAATAAAGTGTTACCAACAATGGTTTTATGAGATGGTGATTTTGTACAGATTCCTATAAACTATAAAATAAAATAAAATAAAAACTCTGTGGGGCATAAGGAAATCATATGAAAATGTTCTGCGTTCACACCGGACGCGAATAGCGCGTCAGGCACAATTGATTTCAATGTTAAGTCAATGCAAAGATGCGTTACGCGAGTAAAAAATTCGCGGCACGGTAGACGCAAATATGCCTCAATTGCACAAATTGAGTATCTGGCGCATTAAGCGCGAACGATTTAGTGCTATTTGTGCATTCAAGCGTTTAATGCAAATTCGCGCCTGCCGCCCGAGTTGAAAAATCTTAACTTTGGCGTCAATCAGGAGCCTAGCCGCGTTCTCACATGGTGAACTATCTGGATGCTTCAATAAATGATTTTGTAATATGACTGAATGCCTGGTGTGGTTCTAATGCACAACAAAGCAAATATTTTATCTCTCAAAACTTTATTTCAATATACGAGACACGTTCATTTTGTATTAAATGTTATTTATTCCATATCTAGATTATATGAAATATTATTATAATGTAAAGACAACCAACATCATACATGTGCATAAGTCCGTGTCTGGACGTGAGAGAGAAAAAAAATCACATGACAGGTTAATAACTTTTGGAGGCTGGCTCTATTTATCATCAAAACAAAAATAAATGACAGATTAGATGGAGGAGGGCGAGGGTGATCCTCGCTCCGATGCGGGACAACAGGTCATCAAACTGGCCGCGGGACAGGCGGAAGGCGGACTCTCTCGATGAATGCTCGAATAACATAAAAAAGATGGCCGCCAACGGGTTTCGATTCTGATGTGCTTAAATTTCACTTCAAACTTTTGTTTTCATCAATTTCGCTCTTCACGTGCGAATGGATTCAAAGTGCGTATAACTAGATGTGGTAGGTGCGAATTTGATGCGCTATTCATGTCTGGTGTGAACACACAGTAATGAAATATTGCCACCAATTCACCAAAACATAACATTTTTTACGAATACTCTGTTGGTTTTGAGTGGTTTGTAGGCCTATGTTGTTATGTAGTCACCTAGATATGGCTCCTTCAATGTAAACTTATTGGATTTTTTTTTATCATTTCCCAGCGTTAGTCTGAATTCTTGGAAAAGTAAAAGACCCTGAACAGGCTGCATGCAGGACCAGTTACACACCAAAATGAAATCCTTAGGTTCATTTTTTTAAGGGTTTTTAGACTTAAGGTAAAACCAGCATAATGCATGACCTCTCATGGCTTATTGCTTCAGCAAGCTGTTTTGTGTCAGAGGTGTTGTGTTCTTGGCTGTACAGTGTTACCGCCAAATGACAAATGACTTCCTCTCCACTCTTGGGAGGTTTCACCCTTAGTCAGGACTGCTGCCATCACACGTTTCACTATGCCTATGGTCGAATCTCCTGAGAGAGTTTGTGAGAGTTGGTGAATCTGATTAGTGTCTAATTAGTTTTCATGAAGACAGTAAAATTTTGCACATGTGTAATTCAAGTAGTAAGCTTTCCCTGTCTCTACAATTGGTATCAGCTCTTATTACCATGGCAACAGAAGCAATGAAAGCACTTTAGTGACAGTGGCCTTGGGAGCAACTTGGTTCCAGAATTCACCCCTTTCTCTTACCCCTTTTCCACCGAAAAAAGAACTGGTTCGGAACTGGTGCTGGTTCAAAGTTGGTTCGGAGCTGTTTCAACTTGCGAACCCGTTCAGAACCTGTTTGCTTTTCCACTGACTAGAGCGCCCAGGGAGCGACGTCGTTACGTCACTGTTTACGTCGCTTGCAAGTAGGCTACATTGCTTTGGGATTATCTGTAACTCGTGTACTAAGAAAACTTTAAAAACAATTGAAATATGTAAGTCTTTTAATCTTTTCGTTTGATATGTAATCTTTTCTGATAAGTTATGTACCCCTGTCTTGTGTCTTTTTTTCTTTCCATTTATTTGTTCAATCGCGACTGTTTTCTTCTTTGCTTATGTTTTAAAAAAATAAATAAATAAAAACGCTTGCGTGTTTCTGCAGTTTCTCATGGCTTTGCGATGGTCAGAAAATATGTTTAGAACACATCTGAAGCCGCCCCAGCCCCCGACGTAAACATGACGTGCTAAAAGAACGGTTCTAGTCCAGCAAAGAGTTGGTGCCGCTTTGGAACCAGTTCTCGCGGCCGCGAACTGGTTCTTTGGCTGTCGAAACACAAGGAACTGGTTCGCGCGCAGGCACCGGCTCCGAACCGGCTCTCAAAATGCGTTGGTGGAAAAGGGGCTTCTTTGACTTCCAGGGAGATCACCTGCATATTACATAATTCTGTCTACTTTGGGGGGGGGGGGGGGGGGGGGGTCAATTATAATGACTTTTTGTTTCAGAACCCAATAGAACACAAAATTAAAGGCACATTTTTCAGTTGTCTTGGTTCCGGAAGTATTTTTCTTGTCCGTTTCCTCCTCCATCCTGATTGGTTTGCTATGTCTCCGATTAGTGTATTTTTATCTTTAGGATTTATTGGTATGCGGTTCTGCATCTGGAATTTGATCAGTTAAACATGTATCTAGGCATGGGTCATTGATTAATAACCTCAGAGCTCACAGTAGGTCTGTTTTGAAATACTGCGATGAAATCATTAAAAAACAATTATTCTTGGTGAAAATTAATGGGATTTTTACTGGAAACCCGGCTGTTGTGTTTTGTTTGCAGAATTATTTATGCAAATCAGGTGATGGAGAAAAGAAAATAAACTCTCAGTTTATCTTCAGATGAGTTTTTAAAAGATGAGTGCTGAATCGTTTCTTGTTTTCTTATTTCATTTCATTACACATACAACAAGCATAATCGGAGTATACAAATATTGCCGAACCACATATGTTTCATATGTGTTTTTTATTATAAATATACATACAGTCAAAATATGATCTTGTTGCCCTAATCCACTTTTTGTGGCTATAAATATGTTTAAGATTTATGAAATGCAAACAAAAAGAGGCAGGGTGGTATTTAATATAATATTTAGTTTTATTGGTATACAGTGAGGATAACTGGAGAAGCCAAGGTGAGATTAGTGACGGTACGCTGATGTTCAATTAGCAGAATTACCGGACTTTCGTCATCCTATCCTCGGGAGTCCGTACACCTGAGTCAAACTGAGTCTGAACTACCATGGACACAGGTCTGAACTTTGCGTACTTGGTATTGAGAAACGCCTTTAGTTTGTGATGAATCCAGCAAATTACCACAATCTGACATACTTTACTGAGACTGTACAGCATCACTGAACTACTGCTATACAGACACCTGAAATGCACTCAATCTATCCTATAGACCCCTTTTCAGTTGGTAAACATGGTGACGTTTTAATGTGGGCGGAGCTTAGGTGGAGGCAGAACGATCCCTCTGGCCGCTTCTCTAATGCTAGTTAGCAAGTTTTATTAGCTTGTTTTTTTAACAGTGAGTGAAGAAAATCCAATTTTATCTTAACGTGTAAGGTCACTCACTGTCCAGGAGTCCAGGACCGTGATTGTTATTTTCAAAAGTTTATTTTAACGGACGGCCAACCCGTATAGCCTTCACACGCTCACTCAATGCATGGATGATCTGACAGGATTAACGTTACGTTACCTCGGTTGAGTGGCCTGACTTCTATATGGAGAACCGATTGTAAAGAGAAACTGAGGGCATATAAATCTTAAGATGCCTATAACTATGTGCTGAATGGTCATGTACAAGACTTGTGTGTACGATCCGCAGTTCTGCCGAGCCAGTGCCGAGACGACGACAATGTAAACAGTGAGGTTACGGTGCGATTTTACTCATTTGAATATTTTCTAGAAATAAAAAGTCCAGATACAGCATATTCATTTTTCATTGATACTTGCACAAAACAACACCGCCTTTTTGTATTGGCCGCCTCCAGTTTTCACTTTGTTTTGCCTCCAGCTAGCGCCGTGACGTAACTGTGACGTCAGCGCAAAAGGGGTCTATAAGTTAGCATAATGTTGCGGCCTACCTTTTGAAACAGCCATCATGTCGACAGTTCAGCTATGATGCCTAAAATGCTGCTAACTAGGTCTAGAGTCCAGTGAGAAGAAACTGAGATGTGTGGTTTCTGAGTTGATTGAAGTAAATCGGACCAACACACATGAACAAACAACTATAAATGTGTGTAGACAATCAGCATTAGGGAGCACATGATGGCGGACGAGAAGGAGCAAGAGGGATATTTGAAGAAACACAGCAGAAATAGAAATGAGACACAATACACTGGCAAATGAAGGGTTTTGACTGGGCAAGAGCTTTAGGACCCGTGTTAAAGGGATGATGAAGGGAGAAATCAAATTTTCCTTGAGCTTTTGACATCTAAGAGATCATCATATTATAAGAATATCCTGTAAGTTTCAGAGCTGAAAACGTCCTTGTTAGTCCAATAAAAGCTTTTATTGACAGCAGCCTCTGCAAACGACTCGTTTTTCAAACGACAAAGAGGATAAAACCCCACCCCCGCAGAAGAAGATCAACGCCTACTTCAACACGGCCGGTTTAGCCCCGCCCACCGATTCGCGCATTACACGCATAACTAAGTAACATAAATGCCTACCTCGTGATGACAAAACCAGATCGAGCTACAGAGCAATACAGAATATTGTGCAGTGCCTGGTTGTGGAAGAAGACAGTCGCTGCATAATCTTCCTCTGGATTCCAATAGGACTGCATGGATAAACTTTGTTTTTAATGACATTCCAGCTGATGAGGTAATACATCTTTGTCTGTTCGCTTCATTTCACTGAGGATTGTAAACAAGACTGGATTTGCAGACCGATTAAGAGTAAAGAACTGTCCTGTGCCGACTATATTGGATCTGACAGGAATTGTGCAACACACGGACTCCGGGTCGAACATGTATGGGCAAATCCGGTCGCCATTTTAAAACATTGGACGTTTTCCCCCACGTACACCGACGGGTGAGTTAAACTCATTATAATACGCAAAACTGTTCTCCACTCGCAGCACTGGGCGTTTACTTCCAAGTCTTCAGTGCGACACGCCCATAAACCCCGACTGTTTTTCAGCTAGGCTCACAACATGGGTACAAAATAGCCTATTACTTATTCATTTCGATGTTTTTGAATGCAAAAACCAAGCGAACGTCATGAGTTGACCTCAGACAACAATATAATAAAATTTAAAAAGCCAGTTCATGACCCCTTTAATATTAGAAAGCACTGGAGAGAGCCAAGCAGGAAGGCTTGAAAACAGCCTTGATTCAGGTCCACACGTGAGTAACACTAGGTTTGAGTGTCATTGTTTGTCTGGAGTTGCTGTGCTGTTGGCAACTATTGTGTACTGTACATAATTTTTTGTACTTTCTTGTCATTTGTTCATCATCTGGTGAAGCATTATTCAGTTGCGCTTCTAAACAGACATCCTCTCTTGGATTGCATGTGTAATGGAGGCCAGCTATTGAGAGTCGCACTAAAAATGTGGTGCTTACCGTCAATGTTTGTGAACTGGCGGGTTCGAGGACTACTTGGAGCAGTTAGGATTGGAGTGTGAGTTTTGGAGGCGATGGAATGAAGAAGGTGTGTTTGTTTTGGTTGATTTCAAATATCAACAATAGCTGCTTTCCGACCGGAGGGACTTTTGCAGTTCCTAGAACCTAACGTTCCTATAACCCCTTTTTTCCAGTGTTCCGACCAGACTAAATTGGGGATTTTTTAGTTCCTCAGACCGTAGTTCCTATAACTCTTTCAGTACCTAGTCTAGAGCGAGGACTTTTTTAGTTCCCTTTCACTAGGTCTATGTTGATTGGTTCAAGTCATCCCCACTGTCAACACGGAACTTGTAGCGCGCTGTCTGCCATACGCTGTGTGTTTTTGCAAAACATTACAACGATTAGGACAAACATAACGCATTCAACCAGCCAATTGCTAATGCTAGCTAAACTTACCCTTCGTTTTATTTGCCTCCTGCGCTCTTCTCTTTTATCTTCTTCCATCATATTACTTAATATCATATTACGCTGGAGCCTTCGTCTTGTGTTTTTCTGTACAACTCAAGCATAATCTTTAAACGCCGCCGTTCGTTCTCCGTTATTAAGGTCCGGGCAAGGCAGGTTTGTTGTTGTATGTGGCCGCGCTACGTCTACTCTAGTGATAACGCTAAAAAGACCTTCGCCGTGCTTGCGTTACCCTTCCTACCAGTTCCTATGGCCACTTGGCCAGTGCGAACGCAAGCAGCAAAACCGAGTTTGGGGGAGAGTAGTTCTTAGAACTGTTTAGAAATGGACAGTTCCTATAACTAAGTTCCTGTAACTACTTGGTCGGAAAGCGGCTAATGTCCAATAGTGCTTTTGAAAAATTATCCTTTAACCTGTGCATAGTTTTGGAGGAGAAGAAGACAATGATGTTCTAGAATATATGTCCTGACATTTATCTCAATTAACATCAGTCAATATTTTTTAATAAATACTTGACATCTGGGAAACAGAGAATAATGCAGTATGGTTTTCAGTAGTTTTAGGGTGTGTATCAAACGAACCTCAGAAATACGGTACCACTAATGAGTGGTGACAGTAGCTCTGTGGATAATGAGCGTTCCCCGTGAGACTGATTCCCACTTGGGATATCAGGTTCCCTCAGGTAACTTCGCATCCGCTCTGCACCAGCAGGAAAAACTAATGAGGGGTGATCCGGCATTAACATAGCATTCCATCTACTGTTCACAGTCCTGTTCGTGTAGCTATAGCATCCGCAGGGGAATCCCAATTTATTCAGAGTTTTACTGAGAGCGATGGGACAGATGGAAGCTGTTCATGACAGGTCAGAAAAAAAAAATGTGGATGTTCCCTCAAATTATTCCTGGAATATTTTTGTTTCTGTTGTGTAGTAGTAGTGGATACTACAAAATGCTAATAATTCTGTATTAAACTCCTTATTTTGTGAGGAGCATGTAGCAGACAATATATGAATGTATCTTTGCATGAGGTCATCGTATCCATTATTCCATCTGAAGATCTGAGGGGACATTTCAGATGTCTTGTTTTTGGGGTTTGGTGCAACAGCTGCAGTGAACTAATTTATTTGTTCCTGTGTTTCCTCTTGAGCAAGAACGGTTCTCTAAAACCCAGGAGAAAACACATGCCTTTGCAAGTTCATTGAGATACTGTTTACACCTGGAAGTAACATCTGTCCCAGGTGGTCCGATCTCAAGTGGCCAGCGGATTGCAGTTTGCACCTGGTAGTAACACACATCTCAAGCGCTTCTCCTTTGACAAGATTTGGTCAAATTTTCTAGGGCAGAATTTCTATGTTGGAAAGCATACTAAAGATCTGTTGTGTTTCATGGATTGGATTTGCATTTGTAAAAAATGAGTGTGCTTAAATCTGCTGAATGTGCACTTTGCAATGTGCTTAAAATCTTGAAAGTATATATTTAGTAAAAACTGTACTTCCAGATAGTATAATATTAATTAAGTAAAGGGACACCTAAAGGAATAGTTCACTTAAAAATTAAAATGCTATCATCATTTACTCACCCTCAAGTTGTTTCAAATCAAGTTGTTGTGTTTCACCAAAACACAAAAGATATTTTGAAGAATGTCAGTAATCAAACAGTTGATGGCCCACATTGAATTCCATAGTAGGAAAAACAATACTGTGGAAGTCAATGGGCTCCATCAACTGTTTGGTCAACCCGGTCTCATCCCAATTCGTCATATAACTGACGTTTTGGGACGTCTTTTGACCATTCGTCAATATACGACTTTTTAGGGCCCCCTTAAACGTCGGTAGATGACGTTATGGGATCCTAACTCTACCCCATACCTAAACCTAACCCTAAACCCAACTCGTCACCTAACTGACGTTAAAGGTAAAGCGTCAGTTGTATGACGACCCGGGATCGCCATCTACCGACGTTTAAGGGGGCCCTAAAAAGTCGTATATTGACGAATGGTCAAAAGACGTCCCAAAACGTCAGTTATATGACGAATTGGGATGAGACTGTGTTAGTTTGGTTACCCACATTCTTCAAAATATCTCATTTCTAAGTTTACACAAACATTCATGTTTGGTACACCTTGTTTGTCACTATTACACATGTTGCATGCAGTTTCTATAGTAAGAACTATAAATTATGCTTAATTACATTCAACTAAACCTAACCCTAGAGGGTAATGATAGGCAAATAACACTGATGTAGAAGCACCTAACCCTCGTTCTCTGCCTAAACTTGACATAAACTGTAAACTTGTCCCTCAAATCTGATTGGTTGATTGGATTGTTGTTCCAGGATCAACAAAGATGAAATCACGTTCACCCTATTGATCTAGATTTTTTTAAAAGCCATTTTTTTGTTTTGTTATAATTGCATTCACAAATTTGTAAAGGATTAAAGCCAATCAAGCTCCATACTTTATCCATAAATCTTCAATCCTTTAAAGCTACCGCAGCAATATAACTGCTGGATAACTGTATTTCAGATGGTTTTCATGTAGAGAGGAAACACGGCTGTAGACGAAACATAAAGAGATCCAGCTGGAGATGTTGAGATGAAGACAATCAAAGAATTGACTGATTATTAATGAAAAGCATATGGATTTCTGTCATTCGTGTAATAGCTTGCAGACGCTCGGGTATCCCTTTGTTTTGAAGTTCATACACAATATGTGGTTACTTCATTTATAAATTGTCTCATGTTGTTGGTCTAAATGGTGTCTTAAAGTCATAAAAGCCTTTTTTCCTCAAATCAAGATGAAATCATCATATCAAAGCAAGTGAACTGATGTGCGTCTTTTTAATTAACTGCGGTTTACGTTCTGGAGGGAGAGTAGTGGATGTGTGTGTGTGTGTGTGCAACTGTTGTGTCTTTGTCCTTATTCAGTCTAAATTGTGTGAATCGGCCCATGATACTACCCTGTAGTGGCCTGTCTGTGTGAATTATTAGCCAGAAGAATGTCTATCAACGTCTTGGTTTGGATGTCTATTCAGGTCTAAAGGTACATTAGTGTGATCTATATTATGATGAGTACATTTACACATGAACACACACCCATTAGGTGATATTCGGAAGCTTTGTTTAATTCCAATTTAATGCCCTTGTAATGATGAACTCATTATGGTGTGCAAACATTATTGAATTGGATTAAATGATGCTTTTCGCTCTTATTAGTATTCCAATGGTCTCATTAATATTCATAGGCTTCTATGCACATACTTGTTTTTATGCTTGGATGGACACTGATATTAATTTATGTACAGCTTCTAAAGTTCAGCATACACTTGTGAAAAAGAAGTCCTCTTAATTGTACTGAATGTTTACTTATATATTGTACTTCAAATCTTTCAGGTATAAATATATGTAGAAATGCACTTGCAGATAATATTAAATACAAGTTTTTCTTGAGTAACACACATAAGTGCACTTTGTAATAATTAAAAGTTTTACTTTAAATTGTTGTTTTAATTATCTTTATGTTATAAAATATATTTATATATGTTTTTTCATTGATATTACATTAAAAGTTAATATATTTTAATTACACTATGCTAATGTTTAGTTTCATATATATATATATATATATATACAGTCCCAGAGCAGGACTTTATCAGTCAAGGATGGAGAAACTTTGTCCAAATCTATCTATGTTTTGAAAATATATATGTAATATAAAATGTTAATAATATTTTTTTTTACATTGTACATTTTCATAAACTCTAACTTCTATAACTTTTTTTTTTCTTTTTCGCTTTGTTAATTTATTTCACTTCTACAAAAATCTCTTTAATGTCTGCTTTAAAACGAGACCAATTTTAAGTCTAAATTCCAAAGGATTGTTGAATTACAACCATTTAAGTTCGAAATTTGCTTTTTCATGTATATTCAAAAAAAAGGGGGGGGGGGGGGGGCAATGTATTTCAATTGTATAGCAAATGCATTTCAATTTTAGGGCAAGAATTTGAGAGTTTTCGTAAAAAAGTAAATCAGTAATCAGTTTTGCATTGTCTTGTAAAATGTAAAGAAAGTATGTAAGACCTGCACTATACTTGTTCTACACATATTCAAATATTAAATCCTAAATCAATCGTGTATAAAATATTCTGCGAGTGTGTCTCTTAGAGTGGCTGTTTGAGTTTGTTGTATGTGCATGCTCTGTTGTAATCTGAGTCATGGATTGATTATCAATTTCTCTCCATCTGCTGTTATGTCATAGAATTCGGTCAGAGAGATTCCACTCAACACATATACGCACATGCGCGTTCTCATGGCTTCCTTCCCACCATAATCCCTTAAACACTCCTGTCAATATAGTTTGAGCTCCAGTTTTAATTACTCACCAATCAGAGAGACAGATGATGTCTGATGATGTAAGAGGGAGACAGAGAGTTTGTACATGTGCGAGTGTGTGTGTTCAGCCGAGAGTTGATTATGTGGTCACCACATATGGACATCGGCAGAAAGACAGGGTCATACACTCCTCTGGCTGTCTGTATGCTCTCTGCTCTGGGTTTGAACCTGTTGATTGATTGATTTCTTGACACTAATACTATTTTTATATTTACGTTGCACCTATGTACAATGGATCCATTCCACAGATGCGTTATTACAACCCGATCTCACGGGAATTCATACGAATTTTACAAGGTGGCTAATTTGTAACAATTCGTACGACCTCACTCGTACAAATTAGTACGATTTTTGTAAATCGTACATATTTTACGAATTGGCCAATTCGGATAAATTCGTACGAATGACCTACCCCTGACCCCGCCCCTAAACCTACCCATCATGTGGGTTTAGACAAATCGTACGAGTGAGGTCATACGAATTAGTACGAATTAGCCACTTTTTAATCACTCGTACGAATTCGTACGAATTGGTTGTGAGATAGGGTAGGTTATTAACATCGAAATCGAGCAAAGTTTTTGACATTGTAATTTTGTTATTGCACTTTAATTTACAGTACTTACACGTACATGTATTTGCAGTGTACTTACCTAAGAAAGTACTGGGTAATATAAGGTAACTACATGGGTTAAGGTTAGGTACAAGATTCCGACTTGTAAAAAGCATTCACGTCCTCGTCAAACTTGTAATTACAACTTGTAAATGTCTCGGGTTATGACTGTAACCCTGGTTTCCTGAAAGGGGAATGAGATGATGTGTCGAGACGCTGTGAGAACGCCTCTGTGTGATTGCGTCATGAAGCACTTATGAAATCAGCCCAATGGCGTGACGGAAAGTCATGTGACGTCATTAACCAGGAAACTATAAAGTACACCTGGAATAAACTGTCACTAGCTTCTGATAGGCTGAAGCAAGTCACTCACAGGCATGCAGGGAGTATGGCAGGGTGATGCAGCATCTCGTTCCCTCTTCAGGGAATCAGAGTTACAGTCGTAACCCAAGACGTTCCCTTTTAAGGGAACTCAAGCTGCGTCGATACGCTGTGGGAACACTATACCCACGACGCCATAGTAACAAGTTCCTGTCCGTGTGAAATCTCTGCGCACACCAAGACGAAAGCACCTGCACCCCTGGAGAGGAGCCGAGGTCAAGGTCAAAAACCTCACTAATGTGTGCGGCGAGGCATCATCCTGCCACATCACAAACAAATTGGAAGGCACTCCTGATGATAATCTTTTAAAAGCAGGGCATACTCCTTGTCTTTTGGTCACAGTGCTATGAAGGAAACGTTACTAGAGGGTTATCCCCAAGGATACACCACTTGTATGGGACGTGGTAAGCACCTTAGGCCGCCATGTACACCTTTAGTGTGGGGGGGATAGACCTGTGGAGAAACGCTCCTGCAGGAACTCCAGCACTGCAACCACAGGGCAGATTGCTGGGTCCAGCTGGTGCTCTCTGCAAAATATATCCACTTCAAGGTGTAGTTTCCTCGTGGAGGGATCTCTAGAGTGGAGGATGGACCTCAGTTGAGAAACCTGAACCTATGAGCCGGGTCCCCTCAGAGGCCAAGCCCAAAGTTTCCACAATTTTAGGTGGGGTTGAAGGATCAACCTAGCCTGGATGCCAGCCTGAACTCCGCCCACAACATTTTTTGGACGGGAAGTTCGGTCTGGACTCAATCCATTGAGGAGTACTTATGAACGGTTCAGAGATCATCGGGCCAATCAAATTGCCAGGGCGGGCTTTATACGATGATTGACAGGTGGTCTTCAGTAACGTAATCCTCACGTCGTCAAAGAGCGCTTGTCAAAGATGAGTGCAGCTAGAGAATTGAGATGTATAGATTCCGCTGTCGCGTCTTTTGTAAAATAAATCGACAGCGCATTCATTTTAATAGACAAACAGAGAACTGCAATCAAGGCATTTGTCGATCGGAAATATATTTTTGGCGTCCTTCCTACATGATTCGGGAAAAGTGTAACTTATCAGCTGGCTCTGACGGTCGCTAAGAAGATGGGACGTAATGAAAAGCCTGTGGTCGTTGTGGTTTCTCCTTTGGTGGCACTCATGGAGAAGTAAGTAAAAGAAGTAACACTCGTTATTTAACTTCTAAAATAAATAAAGTTAGGCTACGTTCTGTATTTGAAAACTGCGCTATGCAAAGGAGTTGACTTATGCGTTGCTCTGATTGGTTGGTAGGTCTACCGACTATCCAGTTGAGTGCAGAGGTTTTTTTTTTTGTCCTGGTTCGGTTACGACACGCCTCATAATTAAAGTTCAATTGAGTGATTTCAGACTCATATTCTCATTAGAATATGAGTATGACGAAGTCAGGCTAGGATCAACCCGCTCGCCTGAGAGAAAAGGTCTCCCCTGAGCGGAATCTCCAGAGGAGACCGTCGAAGAGAGACTCTAGGTCCGAGAACCGTACTCGGGCCTGCTAAATTGGGGCTATTAACAGAAGACGGGCCCCATCTCGGCAAACTCTCTATAGAACTCCTACCCTCGAGAAGAAAGCCAACAGGAGCAAAGCTAATACTCTCAATAGTGCATATGTTAGACGTCGGGAATTCATGAATGAACACTGTCAGCCCCCCTTTTACTAGAGCTGATTGTGCATGTTCCACTCCCAAACAAACAACACATGAATTGTGTGTGTCCCCACCCGTAATGAAGTGAGGGCATTGAAGAACACACGATCCAAAAAGCTGTTTGATCGCCATTATACTCCTGTCTATATATATATTTACATTAAAGGACAAACAACAATAAATAGACAGAGAAAGGTTCACACAGAGCACTTGCTGAAGATACAGAAGCTAGTGACTTTTCCAGGTATGCTTTATAGTTTCCTGGTCGATGACGACACATGACGTTCCATCACGCCATTGGACTGATTTCACAAGTGCTTCATGACACAATAACCAACGCATTTCTCATCCTAGGACGTCATATAGTGAAGCTTTTGACATTTCGTCTAAATCCAACGCACATGGCACCTGCGTCAATATAACATGCACAGAGTATGGATAGGTTTAAGTCTGGGGTAGGGTTAAGGTTAGACCTCTAGGAGGCGCCTTCTGGCCCATATATATGTGTCTCATATTGACGCTAAAGGGTGCCATATGCATTGGATGTAGACGCAATGTCAAAAGCGTCAGTATATGACGCCTTGGGATGAGACCGGGCTTCAATAACGCAGAGGCGTTCCCACAGCATCTTGACGCAGCTCAAGTTCCCTTGAAGGGGAACCCAGAATTTTCTGAGAGCTCTGACTTGTACCACCTTACTGCTGCTGATGCATTTCCCATTGAATGCAGTTATTGAAGGAACATATTTTTTGCTCCTGAGACTTATATGTATAAGTCTCAGGAGCAAAAAAAGTCTTAAAATAGCAAATAAGAGCAAAAAAGTTTTAAAAATATATATATTAATATTTTTTCGACCACTTCTAAAATGGGGTAAAATGGGGATTGATTTATCAGGATGAGAATAGACTTTCAACCAGTATAAAGGTTATACTTCAAAAAGGAAATTTACAGATGTAATGGTCTCAGTTAAAGGTATAGCGGAAGATCTTTCCGAAATTTAGAGAAGACCCGCCCTCTCCAGTTTTTAAAAAAAATGCAAATGCACAAACACAACACTCTTGATCCCGAGAGGGAACGCCTATTACGCCTTGCACAATTATGTTGCAAATTATAAACGAACTCAAAAACATTCATAAAAAAGACAACATGTCAAATGCCTGTCCGTGTTTTATTTACTTATTATACTGATCGATTGAGTGACCGAGGGCTCAAGACATGATATGTGCACCCTTGTATCACACGAAATACGTTCTGAGGAAACTATTTTGCAAATCGCTATTATGTTATATGGCAACATATGAGCAGTGCTATTACGTTGGTCCTTAACCTAACATGTCTCATTGTTAATACGTAGGTATTAATACGTTATTTTTATACATAGTTGCATATGGAGAAGTAGCTTGTTGCGTTTGTGGAATAATAAACACACGGTTTTAGAATATGAACTCATGAACACACACGGTTTTAGAATATTTCAGCGCGATACCATTTACCATTTGGTCAAAAGGCTGCTTTAGACAAATTGAGATGTTTACCGTGTCTATGCGGTGCATGACTTGTGCCAGGGCTAGCATTGCTAAGTCGCTTGCATTAACTTTTACAAGTGATTTTAAATGGATTTCTCCAAATAGCATGACAAACTTTACCTGTCTAGTAGAATCTTCGCGACTGCGGCATCAGTGAGAAGCCCGACCTGTGCTTTTAGCGCACGCCAGCGTGTGATATTCACCCAAAATCACTCTGGTCTTGTTTCTATATTCTGCGGCCTTTCTCTTCTTATCATACACTTCGTATACATTTTTTCTCTTTCAACCCTCAGTCATTTTCAAAGGAATCTGAACCGTAACTCCGACATAATACACCTGAAAGTGAAAACTACATAGAGATGAGCACGTACGACGGCCTTACGTAAACATATCACCAGAATGACTGACACTTAGGTGGACCAATAGTATAGACTACCCACCCGGAAAAAGAAAATCCTCCGCTATACCTTTAATGCTTGTAAAACATCCATGCTTTTTTACAGCTTTATGAAGGCATTTATTTTCTGTTGTGTGTGGTTTATGACGAAAACATCTGATATTTACTCAAAAAATTGTGGAAAACCCGTAAACATAATAGAGATTAACTACAGAATGTTAATTGGCTTGTTTAGTTACTTTATTCATTCATGTGGGTGTGATGTGGCAACATGACATCACGACTTTTGCGTAAACATACACGCCACTTTCGAGTCAAGTGGCGTGTTATCTCTACGCATTTTGAGCTATCCGCGTGTATTCGCGTGTATGCGTGTATGTCTACGCCATTAACGTCCGCGTCATTCCGCGTGTCTGTACACGCGCGTCAAATGTCCAGTCATAAATGCCATTAACCCCAGTGACGGTAAGTCATATCTTTTTTTTCACTAGGATGGTAAGGGAACAGTCATAAATGCCATTAACCCCAGTTATGGTTAAGTTTAGGGACAGGGTTGAGGTAAGTCATATATTTATATAACGTTAAGTCAACGGCGTTCATAAACACGCTGAAAAGCGATTATGCGTCTTGATAGCACGCCAAAAATGCAAATACGAATTGGCGTGTCATATACACGCTACTTCATGAGATCAGTCTGGATGTGGTTTGATTTTTGTACGTGTAATGTGCGTAATGCTGGTGTATTGGGTTTGATGGGGGTTTTTTTCCGTGACATTACTTAGGTTTGTTCGCTGCAGGTCATATTGACGGTCCTGGTGGCACATTGATTCCCCTCTCAGCTTCTAATTAGTAGGGTGGCGTGCATTCTACATCAATACTTCATAGATTTTTCAGGGTTTTTGCATGTGACAAGTGAAGGAATGTCATGAGGTTTTGGTTAGAAAACTGTGGTGTGATAACTATTGGTGAGGAAACATATGGGTCAGCTTTGTTTGTGTTTGTGTGTGCTTATTTTCATTGGCTGGTGGATTGTTAGTTAGAGTCGGTGCTGTTGAGTGCCAAGCTCAGTCCATGGTGTGTGTGTGTGTGTGTGTGTGTGTGTGTGTGTGTAGGCCAGAGGGTAATCTGTGCCTGATTTCTTTTGAGTGTAATCATGCTTTTAATGAGTGGTGTTTGCTAAGGCAAGCGTTATGATTGCTATTGCTCTCGGTTGGGGATTTAAGCTAACCACTTAGCATTACCCCCATGGTAAGTCATAAATGATACCTCAGATCAGGGCTTATTGAGAAGAGGTGTACCTTTACTTCTCTAAATGATCTTTCACTAAACAAAGTTCGGGAGGAGCACGTTCAAATTATCAATCCAATGAACTTGTCATCAACAATCATCATGACTATCCCAGCAGCATGAGAGGAAGCATATAAAGGCACTCAGTCGACTCACCTAGATTCCTTGACAGTTTTTCAGCATCCCTCCACCACCCCGACACCTCACACTCGGCTTGTTCCTTCCACAGCCAGGAATACGGGGTTCGGGCCAAATACTTGAGCCCTCTCCTTGGACAGCACGTCAAATATGCAACCGTTTATTCTATCCGACTTATTTGTAAGTGTGAACTCTGGAAATTATAAGACTAAATGAAAAGTTTTCGCCATAATATGGGAAATCTGATATACTTACATGGGAACATGAGTCATTTCTAGAGACCAGAGGAAAATAAAGATTTGGTGGCGAGTTATCTATCACGCTAACAACTGGACAGCAACACACTAACAATGATCTCACATTATAGCAACAACACTACACTGCATTGACAAATACCAAAAGCACTCTATCATTGTGGTGGTGAGTTTTGCGAGGGAAAAATGTAATTTTCCTTCTGTACAAGGAAAATCTTTCACCCTTGTTAAAAAGAAGTACACTTTAGCAAAAGTCTAAATAAGCACTTACTATGCAATAATAATATACTTTATAATATACTTATGTAGACTTAATACAGACTTAAGTGAACGTTTTTGAACACTTAACTACATGTTAATTGCAATTAAATGACAATTTATTATACCCTAATTGGTAACACTTTATTTGAAGGGGTGTGCATAAGACTGACATGACACTGTCATAAACATGACATAACACCTGTCATGAACATGAAGGAGTCTTTATGAATGTTTATGACTTTTGTCATTAAGTGTCATTCGGTAAATTATGACACTTCTAATGCAAAGATAACATTGTTTAAAATGTCTTTGTTATGACAACTTGACATTAACCAAGAAATCATAACCTATCACAAATATGTCATAACAGGTCTGATTATCAAACTTAAAGAAGTTATTTAGCTTTGCGTTAACATTACATTACCCTGTCATATGTGTTTGGTTTTGACTTTGGCCGTCATGACACCATAACTCTGTCATGAATATTTTACTTTTCCTCAAGTAAAGTGGAACACATTGGACTAGTTATAAAGATGTCATTAAGGGTTATTACACTGTCAAATGCGTCAAAAAACAGTGTCATTAATATTTCCCCTTACCTCAAGTGAAGTGGAACACGTTGGACTAGTTATAAAGATGTCAGGTTGACAGGTTATGATTTCTTGGTTAATGTCAAGTTGTCATGACAAAGACATTTCTGTGTTTGTTAATGTCAAGTTGTCATAACAAAGACATTTCTGTGTTTGGTAATGTCAAGTTGTCATAAAAAAGACATTTTTGTCTTTGTTAATGTCAAGTTGTCATAACAAAGACAATTTAAACAATGTCAACTTTGCATTAAAAGTGTCATAATTTACCGAATGACACTTAATGACAACAGTCATAAACATTCATAGACTCCTTCATGTTCATGACAGGTGATATGTCATGTTTGTGACAGTGTCATGTCAGTCTTATGCACACCCCTTCAAATAAAGTGTTACCGTTTAATTTTATATTAACTGCACTTAAGTAGGACTTGCTTGCTTTTGATGATCTAGGTTTGACATGAACATTATAGTATTTCAACTGTAGCATTTTTAAAAGGCATCTGAAATAAATAAAATGATCGATGCATAATTGATACTGAAATGTCTGAAACGCTTCCAATTCTCATTTTCCGCTGAATAGATACACAATATAAGCTGCGCTTTCTCTCTGTCTCATCTATCCGACAGCAAGTGACACAAACCCGCCTCTTCTCACTCAGTTGTTCAATTTGATCTGGATGAATATTGTTGGTGTTACAGGGCTTGAATTTTGTGCATTTGTGGGATTACGCATATTGCTCATAATTTTACTTATTCCCACAGATTTTGTTCTCACATCCAAAGTGCACACACATAAAGCTGCCTCTCAGTTCTAAATTGAGATTTTTTTCTATGTATATTTTGTTTAAACAGTCAAATGCACACAAAAAATAATGTCAAAACGCCGGTCTTGACCACTATTCACATAAACACAGTCAGTGATGTTGAACGTAAACAGTTGAAAAAGAAAACGCATGCGTAACAGTATAATGAATCCATGCGCCAGATCTTAAAGTGACATCAGCCTATACCTGCTACCAAACTATGAGATATTAAAAATATCTATATGGCAGTTTTTTCCCCATGGTATTGATGTCAAAACGTTTAACACACAAGTGGCCTTTTATTTTATGCAATTTTAGTGTATTTAAAAAAAATCTACTTTTAAGGTTTTAAGTACACTACAAGTGCACATTTAATACAATAAAGTGCACTTTTTCTCAATGATTTGTTCTTGTTAAGTGAAATGTTTGGGACCTCAGAAAGGTGCTTTTGGGAACCCGAAATATTGTAATTTCAGAGGCCCCTTTTTACTTTTCACACTAACAGAAATGATCTTACTCTCTGTTTGTTTGTACTGATGAACTCTTCTATTACAGAGCATTAGCATAAAATGTTTGTTATTGACCTAATAAGTGTGTTAGGAGGATATTTCAGACATCAAGTACAGTACAGGATCCCCATGTGTCCACAACAACTTGATTCACCTAGCCAAAGTGGGGACCTGTTTAAATGGGATTTGTGTTTTGTTCAATCCAGTCTCTGGAATCTGTGTTGTGGATTACCTGAATCTCCATTTACCTTTTGTTTTCCGAGGACAGAAACAAAGCATCCAATCAGCATACGTTTGCTGTACTCCATTATAGGGAATATGCAAAAATTACTTCTTAAGATATCAGTGTTTGAGTGTGTGTTGTAATTCTGGTCTGTCCTGTGATAAATATTTCACCTGTACCAGAGTCATGCTGGAGAAAGCAGGCCAGGGGCTCGTTCTTCGTACGTTGCTTAAAACATCCGAGATCAAATGAGAGATCTAAGATGATATCATCGTGCTAATCATGATCCGGCTAATTGGGTTCTTCGAACACACCTGTTGTTTATGATTAGTATCGCTGGATTGAGTTATCTGAGATAACTGCGCGTTCTCGCGTTGGTTTAAAAGGGGACATGTATCGATAGCAGAACCAGTGATCAGCAGCGCTGCTATTGGCTGTTCAACAGAGTAGGGGGAGGCTGCAGACCTGGAGCCGACAGTTTTATGGTTTTACGCCCCTGACAGTTTCACGCCCCTGACAGTTTTACGCCCCTGTTGTTCCTGATGCGTCCAGTAGGGGGGAGACTACATTAGACTACATTAGTAAAGTTAAATGAGCTTAGTCCTATATCATTACCGATCATTACAGACCTTTTTAAAACGACACGAATTGAGGTATTTTAAATAATCTGCTAAAGTTATTGTTGTTGATTGTATTGTAATGATGCAATATTAATTATTTATATACGATTTGCTAAGATTCGATTTCAATTCAAAAGATGGGTCTATAATTTAATAAAAGTCTCTATGATTTCGAGAGAAAATAAAAGTTGGCCACTTTTGGCTCAAACTTAGCAAACTTAACCACATAGGCTATAGGTTTAAAAGCTACCCTAGTCTTCTCTTTACCTGCTCTGTCTCACTCACTTTTAAAATTCATTTAATTTGTATTTTTATCTTGTCTGTCTACCTTGCGTGACATGGCATGTTCTTCTAAGACCCTGTTTACTTCTTTGCATTTAAACATAGCCTATTCCACGTGGTTTCTGGAGCAACATTAGAGTGGATATTGGAAATGTGTTAATTACAGTTTATGATGTGTACACAAACACATTTATAATAGGCATGTATGTATGTATGTATTTGACTGCAAATCTCTAAAGATTCAAACTGCATGCTCTCTCTAATATTTTGTCATACAATACATACAAACATAATGCATTATAAAGCCCACATTAAAACCTTTGGTCACATATTGTTTAAAGGTAGATTTTGGTTTAAGTTGTTTCTAGTAAATGAGATGATCTAATTTTCTAATGTATAACACAATTTTCTTAAAATAGCTTAGTGATTTGGACTAAAATGTATGTACACTTAATGAGTGTTTTATCATACTCTGTCTTTAGTTCTTTTTAACTATGTATCTCATTAAAAGGATAGTTCAATTTGAAATGAAATTTTTTATGTTTTAGCTTTCCTCAAGGGCATCCAAGATGTAGGTTTCTTTGTTTCCACAGTATTTTCAATTTTGATATTTTTAGGTCAAAGTGTTCTTGTCTGTCAGTCAGATAATGCAGGTCTATGGTCACCACCTCAAAGAGCATGTACAGAGAAGTCCAAATTAAACATGATTTAATGACTCGTAAATGTAAGTACACATTGATGGCCTAAGACACAAAACGAGCATTTTGTGTGAGAAAACGAACAGTATTTATATTGTTTTTACCTCTTGTAATCACAGTCACGTCCAAGTGATCTGAGGGCGAGGGCGATTTTATCTGCGCTGCATTGATACATATTGATAATCGCTCGTTTCGTGTCTTAGGCCATCGATGAGTTCTTACATTTACGAGTCATTAAATCATGTTTATTTTTTGCACTTCTCTGTGCATGCTCCGAGGTGGACCCCATATACCTCCATTATATGACTGACAGACAAGAATGGTTTGACCTAAAAATGTCAAAATTGAAAATATTGTGGAAAAAAAGGTAAGCTACAACATATCAAAAATTATTTTCAAAGGGAACTACTGTATACCTTTAAAGTGAACTATACCTTTAAGGTGTGTGCTACATAAGAAAATTAAAATCTCTTTCTCTAAACGTTTATAAACACCCATCTTTCTTTTAAATAGCCCTTGGGATTTTAGAAAAGGGTTAAATTGTGTTTGTCTTCATTAAATGTTATGTAGGACACTGTTCTGTAGCTGTATGATGACCAATTGTGAATAGTAAAGCAGATATTTCATTAAGGATCCATTTGATTACACAGTACTGAATGTCTAATGGGCTAAATATGGTTAATACCTAAATGTAACTTTATGTAAATTCACAACAACATATATCAGCCAGTTTCCTGTTTACAGAACAGTTTAAAAACGATTAATTATACAGTAGGTCAAGTATCATTACTTTGTCCATCTGATCCAACTATGTATTATTTTTAAATTTACAAAAACAAATCTTCTGTAGGCTGAGTGAAGAGAGAAGCCCAACTGATCTGGATGTTTTAATCCTTAGTGCATATATCTCCACTGTCTATAACGTTTATTTAAATAAACAAATACATACAAATTAGTAAAAGTCGGGACGGTTATTAATGTGTTTGTTTCCAGAGTCTTTTTATGTTATTTCGCTGTATATACTTCTCCCCCTACTGGACGCATCAGAAACAACAGGGGCGTAAAACTGTCGGGGCGTAAAACTGCCAGGGCCGTAAAACTGTCGGCTCCAGGTCTGCAGCCTCCCCATATAGGTTCAACATGGCCAAAGAACACGCCAAGTTTTTCTTCAAAGCAGAGAAAGAGCTTTTAATGCAAGGTTATGCAGAATTTCAGTTTTTAATTAAAACGCCAGGAACACCTCAAAGTGTGCAAAAGCCAGGAGAGAGTGCTGGCAAAAGTAGAAGACAGATTAAATGCGTTTGTGGTGGCCATGTTAGATGTTTTAATTACTTATTTTTATTATTTTATTTTTATTTTCATAATTTCATACTTTGTTCATTGTAATGTCGTCACCACACTATAATAATGGACATGGTGAAAGTGAAGTACAAAAATATTCTACTTAATGGTAATTTTACCTTATAGGCCTATAGTCTCTTTTGAAAAGGTTGGCCTACTGTTAAATAAATGATTGTCTGTTTATAAAAGCAACCAGGAAAAAGGCTGAGAAAAAAATAATAATGATGCACCTGACCCTGGCAGAAGAGCTGACCCTTGGGTTGAATGTGAATTGCCCTGTTGTGAAGGACATCCCTGGGTTCAGCTCTTCCAGACCCACATCAGGGACCAGTAGCAGCAACACCTTCATCACTGGGAAATGAGATTTAAATTATCTTTGTACACTGTGAAATAATGTGTTACTGCATTAAATTAAGTAGACCATAGACCTATAATCCAAATTGGCTGGTTTAGTCATTTCAACTGTTAAATCTTAAATATGATACATTGCTTTGTCTTGTGAAAGTAAAAACTGATAAACTTATGTTAATGTAAAAATATGTTGCCATGAGTTATTAAACACATTGCACTGGAGAGTGAAGAAAACTTCTGAGATGACTGTCCTTTAGAGGAAGAACTTTAATTTAATTGATTTATACTTGTGCCTATGCCTATTATTTCTGACAGGAGTCCACATGTACAGAGAGGCCTACAGAAGAGTCTGCACACAGCAGTGATGCAGGGGTGGGCAGTGTAGAGACAACGTTTCCTTTTTATTTGTTGCATGAGGCATGTGTGACAACGACACTGGGTGAAATTCGTTCCCTATATGAGTCTTCAACAGAAAATAGAGTGTTTAGAAAAAACAAAAATCAGGGGGAGAAATAGAACTTGACTAAGAAAAAATTGCACTAGAAAAAGAGTTGTTTCAAAATAAACTTCAGAGTAAAATACACTATTTCACACAGAGTACTATTGTTGACCTTGCATAGCCTAATATCTCTTTTAAAAAGATGACTGAATAACTGGCTTTTCTTTACAAAGAACTATTGAAATAAAACTCTAAGCAAATACAGTTTAGCAAATTTGTCTTCTTTTATTTTAGGTTTAATTAAACATTTTTTTGTCTTTTTCTGATGTTGGCAGTGTAATATGGCACATGCAATGTCAAAGGCCCTGTCAGGTGCAACCCTCAGGCTTCTCAGACCCTGAAATCTTCTCTTTAGTTGGCCAAAGCTCATGTCATTGTGTGCCCTTGTCCTAGAGCTGCATTGTAACTGGTCTGGGGTTTGGGTCAGGGAATGGGGTCATAAAACACCTGTCTCCATGCAGGATCCTGCTGTAATCACCTGTATAATGGAAAAATGCAGTTCTCAGCATAAGTGTATGTAATACCGTGAGTTTGATATTTATAATTCCTTACCATGTTCAAATAATGTTTATAAATGTGAATCTCTTAAAATTCTTGAGTCATGCACAGATCCTGGCCATTTTGATTACACACTGGTTTGTGATTTGGAACATGGTCACACACACCATCTAAAAGATTTTACTCAGTCAACTGCCTTTAAAGGAAATTGACATAATATTACTAATCTGGAATATTAAAAAATTGTAATAGGAACTTGGCTGCACATTTACATTGTAAGTCCCCCTTCTGCTCACAAAATCCCTTCATTGAGGCCTTGATGGGAACATGTGTGTAGTCTACAGTGTATGGCACCAATCACGTAAATTAAGCCTGAGGGATTGTAAATCATAATCGGCATGGTCATCATGATTGCATTATCTTCATTAAAAATTATAATATACCCTAAATTGGCAAAAAAAATCTAATTAAAAATTAAAAACTAAGAGCCCGACATCGAATCGAATATCAATTTGCATATACAACAAAATAATAATGTATTAAACGACACCCTCACAACGTCGTTTCCCGAGAAATAAATAAATAAATCTCAGAAATTAGGCTACACTATCGCGCTGCGCTAAAGGACTTCCCCTTGTCAGTGGCGATCTAATCCTGTTTACGTAAAATAAGCCTGCTCGCGAGCAGGTTCAAGCTGACGGACCTGTTGCTATGACAGCAAGTCCAGGATGAGCTTCGAAGAACCAAACGATCCAAGATCATGGCAAATCGCCAACAATCAAATCCAGCTAACTGAGTTAGCGACGTACGAAGAACGAGCCCCAGAGCTTCTTTCAGTGGGATGGACTTGACCTGGTTTCCATTGTGGATGTGTTGCTGGAGGTTACGGTGTCCTTGACAACAGGAGGAGGGGGTTTGGGCAAATTGCTGTGTTGCTACTGTTGTTTTTTTTATTAGTGTTAATGAGAAGTTTTCTGTCATTTTGTGGATCATTATAGTAGATAACTAGATTCCATTGAGGACAACTCAGAGTTGAATTGGTCATGGTGGACTATATCTGGTTACGCATGCTGTTGAGATTCGGCAAGAAAATAATTTATAAATGCTGCTGATCCACAAACATGCATAGACAAGATGCAAAGCAGACAATCTGTGTGCACAAAATGCAGCACAAGCACCCAACTTTCCACATCTTCCCACTAAAACTTGTGTATTAGTCTCACTTAATTAATGCAATTTGTAGTTAATATCGTCACAGAGCGCTCATTTGAATGATTGTGAGGCCTTCAGTTCAGACAACCATGAAGAAACTAGAGGAACTAGGTTTTCGTCTGATACTGTTTCCTCTCAATACATTCAAATGCTGAAAACACTGATGTTTGTATGACAGGTAACATTTATTCAGCGCTTACCAGCTGTCTCTTAACAAAGGATAAAGCTATGCTGCCTGTAAACAGATGAAAATGAGGCCCTATTCAAGACACAAAACCTATGTCACATTCACTGCTATGTAGCCTTTCCTTCCTTCCCGTCTTTATCTAATGGAATCTTTGACCTTCTTTAAAGGGTCTAAGCTATTACACGCAGTAGGATCCTCCATTAAACTTCCCTTAGCACACTTTCAACTCATTTTTATTACACTTCCAGTTCACTCTTCAGTGCACTGAAGACCGAAGTGAAAAGGAAATGAAGCATGTGAAGAATGACTGAAAAAGGTTTTTGTCACATATTTTTAAATGCACTGAAACATTTATTCACAGCTCTGACTGAAACTGATTCCATATTTCAATCATGGCAACTCTCGGATTGAATATGGCAATGTTAATGTATTTGGTCTTGGTTGACTAGATGTGCTATGCTACTACTGCTTTTATTATTGCTTCTGCTGCTTCTTCAGAGCAAACTTGTTATTGATAATAGATACTGCTCACTGCGGTGAGCATTTAAGGTATGATGTTGCATAAAGAACATAAATAAATCCAATAGCAGATCTAGGCAGGTGGAGCTGGGGAGGTGGAGGATTCGATTGACTGCATTTGTGGTATAATGTCAATCATCAAATAAAGGTAAACTTATACTATTTTAAATGGAAAAGTATTTGAAAATTATATAATATATCATATCCAATGTTTTGATCATAGCGCAAAGTTCTGTTTACACAGGAAATACGTCAGTATAATTAAAAGGTATTAAAGACAAAGGACAAATTAAGACAAATTTAAAGCCAAAATAAACATTTTACTAAATAATTTATCCAAACGCATGATGCACAAGCAGTGTTGGGAAAGTTCACTTTCTACATGAACTAGTCCAAAGTTCAGTTAACACATTTTAAAATGAACTAGTTCAGTTCATGCTTCATACTTCAAAAATTGAACTTTTTTTCCATGTTGTGAGCTTCTTTTTTATTATCATTATTGCCACAGCCCAAATATACAACCACAGGCAACAATTGTTTTATCGACGGGCAGTTTGCACAGAAATGTAAGATTTTTCCCATCCTCACCGACCTCGTCTTTTGACCATACGTCAATATTCGTTCAATAACCTCATCTACCGACGTTTAAGGGGGCCCTAAAAAGGCGGATATTGACGTATGGTCAAAAGACGTCCCAAGATGTCAGTTATATGACTTTTTGGGAAGAGACTGTGTTACCATAACCCGTTCAAATGACCATACGACGCCTCCTCGCTCACTGCTTTGTCGGCGGCGGCCGCTGTGCGACACTGGTGGCTGGTGTTGCCAGATTGTTGTTTTTTTTCCGCTACTTATTAAAGGAGTAGTTCACTTTACTCAGCCCCATGTCATCCAAAATGTCCATGTTTTTCTTCTGTCGAAAAGAAATTAAGGTTTTTGATGAAAACATTCCAGGATTTTCTCCATATAATGGACTTCATTGGGAACCAAACGGTTCATGGTCCAAATGAGAGTTTCAGTGCAGCTTCAAAGGGCTTTAAACGACACCAGACAATAAATAAGGGTCTTATCAAGCTAAATGATCGCTCATTTAAAAAGTTTTATAAGCACAAATGCTTGTCTTGCTCTGTTCTGTGATGATTCGTAACTCTCCTGTTCAAACTCGTTCATCAAAATGAACAAATCTTTTTTCGAGTCATGACTCGAAGGGTCCTAGATTAGACCCTTATTCATCGTCTGGTGTCATTTAAAGCCCTTTGAAGCTGCACTGAAACTCTCATTTGGACCTTGAACCGTTTGGTTCCCAATGAAGTCCATTATATAAAGAAAATCCTGGAATGTTTTCATCAAAAACCTTAATTTCTTTTCGACTGAAGAAAGTAAGATGTGGAGAAATTTATCAGCAACTTCTCCTTTAAGGCCTGCTGTGTTTTAGCGTGTTTGTGATGTGATGTGTGTTTTAGCCAGTTTTCGCCTGGAAGGCTATAGAAATCTGCCTCCTTATTGAACAAAGTTAAACTGAGAGAGCGTGCGTTCACAGTAACGTTCATCAGGCAGTAATACAGTACATTCAGTTCACATTCGCCCAAAACATGAACGCGTTCATTGAATGCATTCAGGCATGCGTTTCTGCTTTTAAAATCTTTTGTTGCACTGGGTCCATAAACTTCCTTAGTAAGTCTTTACTGTAAAAATTGTACTGTAGCTCAACTTGTGTTGGACCTGCAGCATTGTATAGAATTGTAAATGAATACAGCTTTATCAGAATGAGGTGAGAAATGGGAAAGAGCAAGTCGGAATGTCATGGGATGGAAGGATGGACGAACCCAAAAGCAGACTGATTGCTCAACACAGAATTTATTCAAGACAAAACAGAAAACAAAGCCCACGAGGGGGCAAAACAAGACTGGGTAGCAAACACTAAACTAAGACGGAGGTTAAGACAGGAACAATTCTTAGACACGAGCAGACTCTTCAATAACAGTTTTCTCAATGAATTACTTACTACAAAACATCAAACAGATCTCACGGCAGGGGCCCGTTTCAGTAAGGAGGTTCAACCAACTCTGAGTTAAAGCTTGAACTCTGAGTTGACTTACTCTGAGATGGGAAACTCTGAGTTTTCGGTTTCAGAACAGCTGAAATGCGTTAGTTCAATCAACTCTGAGTTGACTGACTCTGAGTTAAGCGCGTGCACCACAACTATAAAAAGCCATTATCAATGGAGCGCAGATATTATGAGTCACCATGGCAACAGCGCCAGACAAAAAGAGGTGTTGGGTATAATTAATTACCAAGTGATCTAAATATTGCAATTTAATTAAGAGTATTACTCTTAATTCTTCTGTAATTTAAAATAAAATACGATGCAATTACATTAAATAGGCAACTGCATAAACTATAGACCAATTCAGTATAAAACAATAGGGGATTTAACATACATTTTTAAAAGGTATATTTTTTTTATGTGACCTTCTCCCTCTACACACTTTGATCAATTCAAGAATAATTCATGCAATTGTGGGCTATATTGTTAATTTGAAAGCATTAAAAGTTTCTTGTCTCTCCTCCTTGTATTAATCAAGTAGGCCTAGTTGAGGTTGATATAGGATTTAGCAATTAGTAATATGCAGACCAATATTTTCTAGAGATAGTAATTATTACTTTAATCTAACTACACCATTGAACATGTAATTTGTAGTTAATAATTCATAACTATTTAGAGTAACTTACTGTTATAATATCAGAGGTGAAACTGGAAGAATGTTATTTAACCTAAAGTAGGCTACTATTACTTTGATAAATTTTTACTTAAGTAAAAGTAAAAATAGCAGTCTAAAAATCTACTCAAGTAAAAAGTAGGCTAGTTAATTTACAACATGAGTAAAAGTTGCTGAGTAACTTGTTTAACAGTGGGGGTGGGGTGGGGGACTCCCCCATGTGGGGAATGAGAGTTTCACAGTATAAGAACCGTCTCAGAAAATATCACGTTTTGTGGTATTAAACAATTATTAAATATATAAACTACATTATTAAATTACGGTTATTATTATCATCATCAGTTAAAATGACAGTTAAATAAATTAAACATTCGTTCAATAAAACATATGTAATCAACTAACTTCAATAATTGATTATGAATAAGATTAACATCTTATTTTTATCATTAATAACTTTTTATATTATGTTTGAAAAATAATTGAGTTCTATTAAATGTTTTTTATTCCAATTTTTTAAAGATTTAATAGAAATATATTATCAGAAATGGTGGTAATCAAATAAAGTTTAGCAAACGTTTTAATCCTTTTATTTTTTGGCAAAGTGCTGCAAAACAGATTTAGTCAATTAAACCATAGACAAACAATATATATTCCTTAAAGAGTGTGTAAATACATTTTATTGTTGGTGTTTAAACAACACTTCCTCTTTAAAAAAGGGGAGGAGACCGCAAGAAACTCTGAGTTTACTGGAGAAAACCTGCTCCCGACCAGGTTAGGTTCACAGAGTAAGTTACCATGGTAACTGACTCTGAGTATAAGTTACCTCTCTTTCAGAAACGGGCTCGACTTACTCTACTTTCTCGGGTTTGATATACCCCCCTTTCTGAAACGGAAAACTCAGAGTTTCCCTCATTTCAGGGTTAACATACTCAGAGTTTTCACTTAACCTCCTTTCTGAAACAGGCCCCAGGTTTCACACAGTTAGACAAGGTAAGATCGACAATGTACCGACACAGGACAGCAAACACAAGAGGATTAAATAGGGAGAAACTAATGAGGGAAACAGGTGACACTAACAAGGCAATCATGACTAAACAAGGATAACAAGGGGGCGGGGTTAAGAGACGAGACAACGTAAGCACATGGCCCAAACAGGCCATGCGCTTGCACACAAAACATGGTTCTGCCATGATCCTGCCACAAGACTAGGAAAAATCAGTGACATGATGGCAGAATCATGACACGGAAGGAATTCAACCAAAAGAGGTTATTGATGTTCTTCAAAACATTCATACTAATGAGGTGCTGCTGAGACAAGGCTCAATGGATGGAATATCAATGTCTTGCCCTGCATATATCCAGAGAGAGAAAGCTAGAGGTACAGGGAAGTACACTTCCCCTCTTCCCTTTATAAATTTTCCAGTCGCCCTCAAGGAGGACAGACAGTTTGAGCACTAATGCAGGTGTTTAAGTGAGCTGAGTGCAGACAGACGGGCTGTTCTTTGATCTGATGCTGTCTCTCATATTAATGGGGCTGGAGATAGAGCGGCTTGAGCTCTCTGTCTGAGCTTTAGTCTTTCTGTAATCCAATCCCTCATTTCTTCCCCATTACTGCTCCTTTCAGTCCATTCCTCACTCTGTGCCTCCTGTGTTTCTCTTCGTTTTCTCATTTATTCCTTCATTCCACCTCTTCAACACCACTCACCCTGTTATTAGAGGTACAGAGAGATTCCTTCTTTCCTATTGACTCGCATACTGATGAAGGCACGCGCTGAAATGCGTATGTCAAACAATATAAAAAACATATGCATAGTGTGGCCTCTCTCCTATTTTTCGTATTCTAATCATCCAGGCCAGCACTTTTAAAGTTTTAAGTATATACATCGAGTGAAGCCTGCTCCTATCCTCACTTAAGCCCTATTCGCACGGGATTAGTATTATCTGGTGACCTGTAGTAATTTGTAATATTTGCGGAGTTTGTCTGTGATCTTAATCCCGTGCGAATCGTCCATGTCTGTAATTTGTAAATTAAAAATTCCCCTGCAAATGACCTACTATATTTCACCGAACACTGAGGTCCTGTGATAATATTAGTCCCGTGCGAATCGGCATCTCTGTGTTTTGGTTGGATCGTATATCATTTTGTCAAGGTTTTTGTTTGATGTGCGCCTTTTTATCCATCTTTCGTGAAGAATGGAGGCTGGTTTGGAGTGTTTTAAAGGGCACCTATTATGCTAAATTCACTTTTACATGGTGTTTGAACATAAATGTGTGTCGGCAGTGTGTGAGCAAAACCACCCTAGAATGATAAAAATCCACCCAGTGTTTTTTTTACAATCTCAATAAATCATATGCACTGTCTCAGAACGAGCTGTTCTGAGATCCAGATATTAGTGACGTAGAAAATGAGAAAGGGGTTTGATTGACAGTGTGGTTGTGGCCAAGACCCCTCCTTCGGTGATCTGTAAACACATCCTACATTGCTTCAACGACAGTTGATGTCTCTTGGAAACATAAATGTTCGTCGGTTAATCCTGTTGTTGTAGTTTAAAAGTTAATCCTCAACTGTGGATCGTCATCTACTGTTTGCGATCCACCGTCACATCCAGTAACAGTAATTGTATTTTATGATTTTTGAGCAAATAGTCTTGTCAATGTTAGCCAATTCAACAACAAATGCGTCTAAAGTTGTTGTCGTCGTAGGATGTAGGCTATAATTTAAACCTTGTTTGTATAGTGTGTAACCACACGTTTATATATATTTAAAGATATTGTATTAAAAACTGCATATATATTCTAGTTCTGTAAGTTAGCCATCTCCTCACATTTGCCACAGAAGCAGCGGTATGACAAGTAAACATGACGCCACAGGTCCCTGCATAACTCAACTGTAATTTCGCTCGTACGCAGCAAACTTTATCACAGTATGTGTATGTAATTTCACAAAAAATGCGCTAGCATTAGTGTTTGTGTGTGCGTGTGTGTGTTGTATGCCCATCATTTCAAAGGGGACGCGATTACAACGCTATAAGTACATAAATGTATCAAATAACCATACCGAGACATACTGGTCCATTGTCATTTGTGTTTATTCTGCCGGAGTCTTTTAGTAGTATTTATATATTCCGATTCAAACGTACGCTGCTGAATGACAACTGCGGTTTCTCCGGTTTCTCAGTCTCTCAGTACCGACTGCCATATCAAGTTACACCCTCGTCCAAAGGCAGGGCGGGGATATGCAGCTCATTTGCATTTAAAGCCATACAACTCCGAAACAGGTCATTTTTTAGCAGGCCCCAAAATTACATTTTCAAATGGTTATAATAAATCAACTGTGGGGTATTTTGAGCTGAAACTTAACAAATACATTCTTGGGACACCAGAGACCAATATTACATCTTGTAAAAGGGGCATAATTGGTGCCCTTTAATAGTAATTGTGGTGCTGGGTCATATCACTACACACAACTACAGTATTTACAGAAAGTAAATGCTGAAAATCACCAGAAGACCAAAATCAAATCGATTGATTAGATGGAGATGAATGACATGTATAGCAGCATGTGGTAAGGAACTTTATTCTGTTTATGTCATAATATATCGTACAGCTAGACCTATAACGAAAAGACATTTCCAAGCAATAGCCTATTGACATCACATCCGGGAGATAAGTCAGTAAATTCGAGAAAAATCACACGCTTCGGTTATCCCGTGCGAATGCACCACATGAAATTCAGATGTGGCGGGGTAATTTATAAATCACACGAGGTCCCCAGATAATACTAATCCCGTGCGAATAGGTATTGTTAAGGTAGTGTGTAAAGAAGTATGCAGCACAGTAAACGTTTCAAACTGTTGCATCTACTGTATATCAATGTTTAAATATGGTCATTTGGTCAAATAATGAGTCAAGAGAGAGACGGTAGGGGCCTATGGAAGAGAGTTGGAGTTTTGTGGGTTTTAGTCAATATCTGGTAACCCTGTTCCTAAATTTACACATTTAAAACGTAGAGGCTTCCAGTAAAAGCTTCAGAAATAGCAACAAAATAATATTATGTTTAGTGGCTCTTTCAAATCAAATTTTGCTCATTTTTCGAAACAGATGAACGCAGCAAAGTATTATTGTGTCAGTAGAGTTTACCTCTTGAGGTTTACTCACACAACTCTTACTAGCTGGCCTCTGTTACACTCACCCCCCTAAACCTCATTCCATTCTGGGTCACGGCACCAATGCAACCAGCCCTACTCGACCAACTCCAAGCAGGATTCGAACCAGCTTCTCCAACATAGGAGGTGTGTGCTATAACCAGGACACTAAAGACCATGCCTCTTGAGGCCAGGGGAGTGAGGTTTATCTGAACAGCTTTGTACTAGCTGGCCTTTATTACACTCACCCCCTATACCTCACTCCAATCTGGGTCACGGCACCAATGAAACCAGCCCTACTCAACCAACTCCAAGTAGGATTCGAACCAGCATCTCCAACATAGGAGGTGTGTGCGCTAACCAGGAAACTAAAGGCCGTGCCTCTTAAGGCCAGGGGAGTTAGGTTTATCTGCACAGCTTTGTACTAGTTGGCCTTTATTACAATCACCCCCCTAAACCTCACTCTAATCTGGGTCACGGCATCAATGAAACCAGCCCAACTAAACCAACTCTAAGCAGGATTCGAAACAGCATCTCCAATATAGGTGTGTGCGCTAACCAGGACACTAAAGGCCGTGCCTCTCAAGGCCAGGGGTGTTAGGTTTATCTGCACAGCTTTGTACTAGCTGGCCTTTATTACACTCACCCCCCTAAACCTCACTCCAATCCGGGTCACGGCACCAATACAACCAGCCCTACTCGACCAACTCCAAGCAGGATTCGAACAAGCATCTCCAACATAGGAGGTGTGTGCTATAACCAGGACACTAAAGACCATGCCTCTTGAGGCCAGGGGAGTTAGGTTTATCTGAACAGCTTTGTACTAGCTGGCCTTTATTACACTCACCCCCCTAAACCTCACTCCCATCCGAGTCATGGCCCCATTGTGACTGGTCCTAATCGCTATGATCCAAACAGGATTTGAACTGCCGTTTCCAGCATGGGAGGCAGGCACTTTAAAGACCACAGCCTCTAAAGGCTAGATTAGTAAGGTTTACTCCCACAACTCTTACTAGTTGGCCTCCGTTATAGAAGAAAAACATCTAAATGGATTTATTTATTATGTTTTGGTAACAGTGTTTTGAGGCAAATTTATGAAACACTGTACATCTTTATTTATCAAGAATCCACCTCTGTAATAATCATTTCAGGAATTACATTGTTGGTGTTTTATCGCCACCAGTGTTCATTTCAACTGGGAACCACAGTGAAATGTGTGTATAGCTAAGTTTTTAGAGTTTCACATATAGGGCCCTATTTTAACGATCTGAAACGCAAGTGTCAAAGCGCATGGCGCAAGTAACTTTGTGGGCGGGTCCCGGCACTATTGCTATTTTCCCGGCGGGATAAATGCCTCTTGCGCCTGGCGCAAATCTAAAAGAGGTTGGTCTGAAGTAGCTTCATTATTCATAGGTGTGGTTTGGGCGTAACGTGAAATAAACCAATCCGAGCGCCATCCAACATACCCTTTAAGAACAGGTGCGCATGTTGCATGACGGATTGTTATTATAACGGCGGGTTTACCAGGCGCGCGCCAGGAGCGTTCACAGCCGATGAGACCGACGTTCTTGTCAGGACAGTGAAAGACAGAGAAGTGACGTTGTATGGGGATGGGAGAAACTCTTGCACATCAGCGTCGGTTAAACATTATAGCCTATAGCCTACGTATGTTTCTTGCCACTATTGGGCAAACAGGTCTGATCCTTTAGTACTATAGCCTTAAGAAATGGGTATTTCGTTTTTTTCATCTTCATGTAACCACAATGATTTCCCTCTTGTGTTAATATTTTTCCTTGTTATAATGTATGAGTTGCAAAAATAAAAACTACTGCATCTATGTTTATGAGAGAATCAGTATATGCGCGTTGTGTACCCGCTACATTATGGCCAAGCATGCGCGCTTAAAATAGCATTATGAACAACGCGCAACGCGCCACTGACTTTAGACCAGGTTTTTTCTGGTCAGTGGCGCAATTGTGTTCTGGAAGTGTAAAATAGCACCAGGGAATGTTTGCGCCGAAACACGCCTCCTATTTGCGCCAATCCGCCCAGGGAGCGCAAGTTCATTTCCTAGTTTACCGACGTGCGTCTGTGGAGGGGAAAATGTCGCTTTGCGCGCGTGCAAAATAGGAATGAGACATGCGTTTGTGTATAAAGTCATTTGCGCCGGGTGCAAGATAGGGCCCATAAACTTTTCCAATGAGCCTACGGCAAATGAGACTGTTACACTCAAACTATATCAATGTAATTAATTACTGCTACTAACTAGCAAATCATAGTACCAAATCATTGGTTAGGCAAATGTATCCATGTTATCCATGTTTTCAATCATCTGCTGAACTACATCTGCTTTGAATCTGATGCATAATCAGCCGAACTGCTGAAGCGCTTTCATTATCTTTCTCTCTGAACCTCTGTAATGTAGTCGTTCATTAGCAGGGTCGCCAGCGTGCTCTTTAATGTGAAGAATCAGCAGCATTGATCCACTCCTGTGAAGAGAGAGTCCTCAGGGAGGAGTGTAGTAATGAGGAGACACCTCGCTTCAGATGGCTTCATCCCGTATTCTGGGTGTTTATGATGGCTCTTATCATCTCTCTCCGAGGGCTCTGCTGCTTTATGATTGTCAGATTAAAAAGTCCAGACTGAGAGAAAGGGGGTTGATCATGAGAAATACAGAGGAGTATTTGTGTGTTGAGGAGTTTACTGTAGACCCAGTGGAATATTTTATTGCTTAGGGCTTGCGTTTTCATAGCGCAGAAGATCTTATGGAGTTCTCTATTATCTTTATGATATCTTAAAGAGTCATCTTAAATGTCTTAGACATTTTTCCTAAAACCGAATTTCAGCTTCAGCAATTTTATCTGCCATTGGTTTTGTAAATGCAACATTTCCATTTTTAAATAAATCAGATTATCACTATTGAGATATTAAAATATGTTGAACATGTTGACATAATTATGTATATTTAAATGAAAAACAACTGCATTTAATACGTGTCAGATGTGTTGACCACAGATGGCTGTTTTTCACTGTATTGCAATAATAGTTTGTTATATAATGTGTATTTAAAAAAATGATGAGGACATTGAAGCCTCAGAGGAACTAGTGTGAGGAGGATGCATCTTTCCAAGTCTGAACCACTCAGTAGCCTATGTGTATTTCCTGTTTAAGATTGAGTATTATGTTGGAATGTACGTAATACGTGAAAATTAGATTGCAAGTGAAAATAATCTTGCTTTTCTCTATTTTCATTCACAGGGTCTTTCAGAAGTGAAGGCATAGTGAAGGCGTCTGATGTCCTCCCTGTACTGAGAGAAAAAATAGCCTTTGTATCAGGTGAGTGTGACATCTGTGAGATGTTCTGAATGTGATCGATTCTCATTTTCATTCTGGTGTCTTTTACTCTCATGTTTTGAGAATTAATTACGTTTGGCATTGGAATTTCATCGTTTGGCTCTGGTGTTGGTGGTGTACCAGCTGGTGGGGAACTTGTTTTTTGTTGTTGTTTTTTTGGGCTAAACCAAATAATGAATGCAGAATACTGTAATACAGAACATTCAAACATTAAATGGGTCATGACTAGCCTGGATGCCAGCCCGAACTCCGCCCACAACATTTTTTTGGACGGGAAGTTCGGTCTGGACTCAATACATTGAGGAGAAATTATGATCGGTTCAGATATCATTGGGCCAATCAAATTGCCAGGGCGGGCTTTATACGATGATTGACAGGTGGTCTTCAGTAACGTAATCCTCACGTCGTCAAAGAGCGCTTGTCAAAGATGAGTGCAGCTGGAGAATTGAGATGTATAGATTCCGCTGTCGCGTCTTTTGTAAAATAAATCGACAGCGCATTCATTTTAATAAACAAACAGAGAACTGCAATCAAGGCATTTGTCGATCGGAAATATATTTTTGGCGTCCTTCCTACATGATTCGGGAAAAGTATAACTTATCAGCTGACTCTGACGGTCGCTAAGAAGACGGGACGTAATGAAAAGCCTGTGGTCGTTGTGGTTTCTCCTTTGGTCACACTCATGGAGAAGTAAGTAAAAGAAGTAACACTCGTTATTTAACTTCTAAAATAAATAAAGTAGGCAACGTTCTGTATTTGAAAACTGCGCTATTCAAAGGAGTTGACTTATGCGTTGCTCTGATTGGTTGGTAGGTCTACCGACTATCCAATTGAGTGCAGAGTTTTTTTTTGTCCTGGTTCGGTTACGACACGCCTCATAATTAAAGCTCAATTGAGTGGTTTCAGACTCATATTCTGTCTTGAATATGAGTATGACGAAGTCAGGCTAGGTCATGACATCTTTTGACATATAAGAGTTATATGTATCATTGAAACATCCTGGGCCCTATTTTGATGATCTAAAATGCAAGTGTCAAGGTGGATCTCGGCGCTGTTGCTATTTAACTGGCGGGATAAATGACTCTTGCGCTCGACGCAAATCTAAAAGGGGTTGGTCTGAAGTAGCTTCATTATTCATAGGTGTGGTTTGGGCGAAACAGAAACAAACCAATAAGAGCGTCAAATCACATTCCCTTTAACAGCATGATGAACGAGGTGCGCTTGTTCCATGGCGCAATACTATTATAATGGCACATTTACCAGGTGTGCTTCACAATCGGTTCACAGCCAAGGAGATCGATGTTCTCGTCAGGGCTGTAAAAGAAAGAGAAGTGACATTGGGGATGGGACAAACCCACCCAAATTAGCTTTAGTTAAATAATTTGGGTAAGCTTTATGCCTATTTTTCCCTCATGTTTTAATAGTTGAGCCGGTGTGCGTCTGTGGAGGGCGTACGTCTGTGGAGGGAAAGTTTGCTGTCGTGCGTCTGTGGAGGGGAAAGTCCGAAATGCACGGGTGCAAAATACGAATTTATACATGCGTCGGTGTACAAAGTCAATTGCGCTGGGTGCAAGATAGGGCCCACTGTCAGTTTCAGAGCTTAAATCATCCTCATTATATACAAAGCAAGCTTAAAAAATGACTCAAATGTGTTTGCATATGCCTGCCTCCAGAGCAAAACCTCTACGAATAGTTATACATCATCACAATATAGGCCCAGCCCACTGGCGTTCAGTTGCGTAATGGCTGACATTTGCCTACTCTTGGTATAAGCGTCATATCGCATCAAGCGTCACTGTCAATGACTGGATATTGTTTACTGATTCACTTTCTGAAGTACTCGAGTCCATGTCCTTGAGTCTGCCAACAAGTGGACAAATGAAAGCTTAAAGGAATGTTTCATTTAACGCGTCCTGCCGAGTTGATCGATCAACTTTGGGGAGTAGGACACTATGTAAACATAAAACCATGTCTGCATTTGTGATCGTAGAAACGAAAAACAAGCGCTACTCTATACTGCTCAAAACTCACGTTTGAATAGTCAGTAGCAAATTCTTAAAATATGAAAACATACTACTGTGTCTGCGTGTCATAAGCATCAGACTGTACTTGCAAAGATGGAATTGCCCCACTTTTTTAGAATCAGCCTTTGTGTCTGAATGAAGTGTTCTAGGAAAACATGCCTGAGCCTTAACTTTTACAAAGAATATCTCTTTGGGTTTAAGACTTTGAGCTTTGTAGCTTTGCACAAACAGCTATAACACACTTTGTATGTGTTAAAGGGATACTCCACTTTTTTTGGAAATAGGTTCATTTTATAACTCCCTCAGAGTTAAACAGTTGAGTTTTACCGTTTTTTAATCAATTCAGCCGATTTTCTGATATTTAGAAGAATATTTGTAACCAGACAGTTTCTGGTCTCATTGACTACCATAGTATAAATTTTTTCCTACTATGGAAGTCAGTGAGACCAGAAACTGTCTGGTTACTGATATTCTTCTAAATATCAGAAAATCGACTGAATTGATTCAAAAACGGTAAAACTCAACTGTTTAACTCTGAGGGAGTTATAAAATGAGCCTATTTCCAAAAAAAGTGGAGTATCCCTTTAAGTGTAGTGATTAAGTGTATTGGAGAGTTCTTAAAGCTACACTGTGTAACTCTTTTAGTTTATTCTTAACTAAAAACACTTAGTTCTTTCAAAAATATATGTGCTCATTAATGTATATTTACTTCGTTCAAGTAATAAAGTATTCTCGTGAGTGTATAATATGCCATTGAAAACACATACGGGTAGGGATTCTAATGTCGGTCGCCATGTTGCCCCTCCATCTTGAATGTACGTTAGCCAAAGAGGGACATACCTGTTAATTCAAGCTTCGCCTTTCGCATTTACGTTTGAGTTAACACTCATGGACGAGGTCGAACTGGAAGCCATGTTAATCTTGGACTACATTGGCCATCGTAGGAGTTAAAACGAAATCAGAATTGAGAGGAACAGAAACTAATATTCACTGGATGGTCATATATATTTTCACCGCTAGATGGGGGTAAAAATCACACAGTGTAGCTTTAAAGAAACAGATGAAGCAGTTGTATCGTTTCTGACAGCAGCTGCATCACAAACAAATTAAGGTTTTATATGGATAATATTTTTAAAACACTTACTAACATGCAATAAGAAGTGGCGGTTGATACTGTTTCCTAAGCAGTGACATTAGCCAATCATCAGTGTCTGTTTACTGACCTTAAACCCTCAAAATGGATCATTGTAAAGAGTCTCAGGATGAGGGATGAGAATAATTTTTCAAATTCTTTTGTGCAAAAAAACCCCAAAACTTTATTAACATTGTAAGGGAGCCTGCAGTAAGCAGGAATAGATTTTTTAAAAATCCATGTCATGACCTGTTTAATGCACTGGGATAATGCACTGGGATTTGCTACAGCACATCCAGAATAAGATCTGTTATTGACTGGTCCTGATGTTATGGGATTTTTCTATGGGATTTTTAATATATATATATATATATATATATATATATATATATATATATATATATATATATATATATATATATATATATATATATATCAGCTTGGGTATAGAAGTGTTGACTCTAAACTTTACAGATTTTGACCTGCGGCTATTTCACATGCGTTGACATATTAACATATTCTTGAGGCACAGTGATTTGTGTGCCAGTTAATCTTGTGAGATGTGAGATGAGCCACAAATCCATGAGTACAGTTTGAGAAACTTTGGGAGCAGATTGCAAAAACAAAATTTATGAATTTGTGGGTACAGATTTAAAAACCAAAGGTACGTTTTACGGTTACACTTTATTTCGATAGTCCACTTTAGACATTCTACTAGCTATAAGTAACTTTTCAACTACATGTCAACTAACTGTCATTAGACTATTAGTAGAGTGTCTGCTTAATATCTGCTAACACTTTATTTTGTTGGTCCCCCAACAGACATTCAACTGACTATAAGTAACTTGGCGACTACAAGTAAACTTAATCTCCTAACCCGAACCCTAACACCTAACCATAACCTAACAGTCTACCGACAGTCTACTATAATATACTAATACTCTAATGAGAGTTTCTTGACATGTAGTTGAAAAGTTACTTATAATTAATAGAACGTCTAAAGTGACTATCGAAATAAAGTGTAACCCGTTTTACAAATCTATGGTCACAGAGGCTGCATTTACACTGCAGGTCTTGATGCCCAAATCGGATTTTCTGACTATATCCGATTTTTTTGACGACGTGCTTACATCATCTTTTAAAAGTGACCCACATCCGATTTTTGCATTTACATTATACTGCTGAAACAACCAAATGCAGACGTTCTGACCTGGGAAATTAAGCAAAACAGCACGAAATTCAACGGATGCAGATGCAAATAAAATTATCCAGTGTTTTCTTTCCGCAATATTTCAATAAGTCATCAAAAAATTGGTTTCGTAGGGCGGAGAAAAAAAGTGGGGAGGCTCTAGCCACGAGCAATTAAAACGATGCCTCATATCTCGTGAAATGTCTTTCACGAGATATGGATTTATTTCTGTAACAACCCTGCATTTTTGCCTGCACTCTTCACCCCAAACACTTAAAAGACATGAAACCTCCGCATTGCTCCACTGTGTGTATCCTTTCTTCCATCGCGCCTATAATCGCGCACTTTTTCATGGCGTACGTCTCGCATTACCATTGAATATCCGATATGTCTGCTTACATGGCACATGCAAATGCACTTATCCGATTCATATCCGATTTATTACCACATATGAATGAGGCCTGAATCCGATCTGAGAAAATTGGTATCCATGCGTTTTTTTCCTGCTTACACGTTCACTGGTCATATCCGATCTGTGCCACATGAGAGGAAAAAATCGGATTTGGGTCACTTGAACCATGCAGTGTAAATGAGGCCAGATTGAAAATTCATGGTTTACTAATCCATGGGTGTGATTTATCAAACTGACGTGACAATTTAAGAATCTATGAGTATTTTTTATAAACTGAGTGGATGAATTGCAAAACTCAAACAGGCTCCCTACCTTTTGGCACTATATAAACATACTTTACCTCTACACCTTAATACTTAAGCTGTGATTCCCCGAAATGCTGTTTTAGTTGGGAGCTCACTAGACATGCTCTGTTGTGAGTGTCATGTGTGCAAGGTTTCATGTTCTCTCTGGCTCGTTTACAGGAGGTCGTGATAAGAGAGGTGGCCCCATCCTGACCTTTCCCGCTAGGAGTAACCATGACCGAATAAAACATGAGGACCTGAGACGACTTGTAACATACCTGTCAACTGTGCCCAGGTGAGCTTTATGCTAATATGTGAATTAACATCTCAGAATAAACTAAAAGACATGAGCATATGTGTCTTTATCCTGTATAAACAGGTCTCTGCTTTAACCCCCGGGCCCAGGGTTTTCAGTGCAGACAGCCTTGAATTTTTTTGAGCTAATTTCCTGTAGCTCAAGCAGTAGAGCATGTGTAATGGAGGACAGCTTGTAAAGTGGCTGACTGACGCTAGATGTTGCGATCTTTAGCGTCTAGTCCTTGTTAGCGTCCCCACTTCCCATGCTGAAAACACCGGTTCAAATCCTGCTTGGAGTGATTCAAATAGAACTGGAGAGGTTACATTGGTGCCGTGACCCAGATTGAAGTGAGTTTTAGAGGGATGAGTGTAATGTAAGCCCAGCAATAGCTATGTAGGTAAACCTCACTCCCCTGATCTTAAGAGGCGCACTAGTGACTTTAGCGTCCTTGTTAGCGTGCCCACCTCCTATGCCAGCAAAGCCAGTTCAAATCCTGCTTGGAGTGATTCAAATAGAACTGGAGAGGCTACAATGGTGCCGTGAACCAGATTGAAGTGAATTTTAGAGGGGTGAGTGTAATGTAAACCAGCCAGCAATAGCTATGTAGGTAAACCTCACTCCCCTGATCTTAAGAGGCACACTAGTGACTTTAGCGTCCTTGTTAGCGTGCCCACCTCCGATACCAGCAAAGCTAGTTCGAATCCTGCTTGAAAAGTGATTCAAATAGAACTGGAGAGGTTACATTGGTACCGTGACCCAGATTGAAGTGAGTTTTAGAGGGATGAGTGTAATGTAAGCCCAGCAATAGCTATGTAGGTAAACCTCACTCCCCTGATCTTAAGAGGCGCACTAGTGACTTTAGCATCCTTGTTAGCGTGCCCACCTCCTATGCCAGCAAAGCCAGTTCAAATCCTGCTTGGATTGATTCAAATAGAACTGGAGAGGCTACAATGGTGCCGTGACCCAGATTGAAGTGAATTTTAGATGGGTGAGTGTAATGTAAGCCAGCCAGCAATAGCTATGTAGGTAAACCTCACTCCCCTGATCTTAAGAGGCACACTAGTGACTTTAGCGTCCTTGTTAGCGTGCCCACCTCCGATACCAGCAAAGCCAGTTCGAATCCTGCTTGAGTGATTCAAATAGAACTGGAGAGGTTACATTGGTGCCGTGACCCAGATTGAAGTGAGTTTTAGAGGGATGAGTGTAATGTAAGCCAGCCAGCAATAGCTATGTAGGTAAACCTCACTCCCCTGATCTTAAGAGGCACACTAGTGACTTTAGCGTCCTTGTTAGCGTGCCCACCTCCTATGCCAGCAAAGCCAGTTCAAATCCTGCTTGGAGTGATTCAAATAGAACTGGAGAGGCTACAATGGTGCCGTGACCCAGATTGAAGTGAATTTTAGAGGGGTGAGTGTAATGTAAACCAGCCAGCAATAGCTATGTAGGTAAACCTCACTCCCCTGATCTTAAGAGGCACACTAGTGACTTTAGCGTCCTTGTTAGCGTGCCCACCTCCGATGCCAGCAAAGCCAGTTCGAATCCTGCTTGAAAAGTGATTCAAATAGAACTGGAGAGGTTACATTGGTGCCGTGACCCAGATTGAAGTGAATTTTAGAGGGGTGAGTGTAATGTAAACCAGCCAGCAATAGCTATGTAGGTAAACCTCACTCCCCTGATCTTAAGAGGCGCACTAGTGACTTTAGCGTTCTTGTTAGCGTCCCCACCTCCGATACCAGCAAAGCTAGTTCGAATCCAGCTTGAAAAGTGATTCAAATAGAAATGGAGAGGTTACATTGGTGCCGTGACCCAGATTGAAGTGAGTTTTAGAGGGGTGAGTGTAATGTAAACCAGCCAGCAATAGCTATGTAGGTAAACCTCACTCCCCTGATCTTAAGAGGCTTCTGAGTTGCCATAATAATAGTAGTAAGTTTAGTAACTGTCTCTGGCCAAACTATTTAAACATGGCAGGGTTATGCGCGTGTAATGACATTTTAGTATCGCCTTAGCTCGCCTTAGTTTGCTCAGAACCTCGCCGGAGGTGGTACAAAAAAAAGTACCTGAAAGCAGGAACAGGTACAACTTTTAAACAGAGGAAAACAAAACAAAGGCGAGTCGAGCTTGTACTGTGTAGTGGAAAAGTGCCATAAGAGCTGTGCGAGTAAACCTCAAGAGGCAGATGTCTTTAGCGTCCTGGTTAGCATATCCTAGCATTTGACGGAAATGCTGGTTCAAATCCAGCTTGGAGCGGTGCCAGTAGAACCGGAGGGGTGCTAGCTTATAAAATCTATAATTTATTATTTTAAGAGTTCTAGATGTGTGTAAGTAGTGTGTATACAACTATTAAATGAAATATCCTGTTAGAGTATTTAGATAAACTGGACCCTTTGCATTAAATTGCCAGGTCTGGTATTGTGCATGCTGTTTTTTGTGGGTGTGTGTGTACATGTTGGGACTGATATCTGAATGCACACAGACTCATTGGGTCACTGTGGGGACCTAACTTGAGCTCCCTATGGGTACGCAAGCTTATAAATCATTCAGAATGAGGGTTTTTTTTTTTTGGGAAAAATGACAAAAAAAAATGCAGAAAGTTTTATTCGATGGACACCAGCCCTGAAACACACACGCACACACATACACGTGTTTCAGGGCTGGTGTTATGAATACAGTTGACCTGTCTGGGCCACTGATCAATGCTGTCACTGCCCTCAGATGTCAGCATCAAAGTCTGTGAGCTAATCTGTGAACAAAAGATGGACTTAATACAAGTTTAATTAGGAGAAAGAGAGAAAGAAACTGAAAAAGGAAAAAAAAGGAATGGATGGAGACCCCTGTCTCTTTAAGCCTTTCCCACAAGCCATGATTCATCATCAGAGCTCATAGTGTTTTGATGTGTCGGTGCCCACAGGCATCTGAGCTTCAGTCCCCTTCAGCTGCTCTTTAACGCGAAACAGCTTTAAACTTCATGCAGATGAAATGAAAAATGCTGGTTCACTGAGAGGTATCAGTTACCCTGTTTCATGATGTGATGTGGTTAAGTGTCTGAAATGTGTGTGTTTAGTATAGGAAGGTCTGAATGACTCCATGCGTTCCATTTAGTCAACCAAAAGTTATCCTCGTTAGCAAGTTGAACAAGTCATCCACATCCATTATGGATGTATAAATATCACACTAGATACAGAACCCGGCCCAGTTCGATTTCCACTCGGGAGCAGCGCTTGCATCATCAGTGTCGGATCAGTGTAAAGCAGTGCAGGCTGCTGGTTTGGAGAAGAGGGGAAATCAATGTTATTGAGTCAGCGTGCAAACTTCCCTTCAGGCTATGATTCATGCCCTGTGCTTCCTGCACTGGCACATTATATAGTGTTCGCGACGCGCTCTTTTGATTCTTGTCTACGCTCGTGTTCACATTAAAATTAGTATTCTAGAATCATTTACTCACTCTCATGTCATTCCAAACCTGTATGACTTGACTTTCTTCTGTGAAGTAATAAAGGAAATGAGAGTGTGGCTCTTTTCCATACAATGAAATAATAATTTCGATAGGAGCTGTGCATAAGACTGACATGACACTGTCATAAACATGACATAACACCTGTAATGAACATGAAGGAGCCTTTTTGAATGTTTATGACTGTTGTCATTAAGTGTCATTCGGTAAATTATGACACTTTTAATGCAATGTTGACATTGTTTACATTGTCTTTGTTATGACAACTTGACGTTAACAAAGACAAAAATGTCTTTTTTATGACAACTTGACATTAACAAAGACAAAAAAATGTCTTGATTATGACAACTTGAAATTAACAAAGACAAAAAATGTCTTGATTATGACAACTTGACATTAACAAACAGAAATATCTTTGTCATGACAACTTGACATTAACCAATAAATCATAACCTGTCAACCTGACATCTTTATAACTAGTCCAACGTGTTCCACTTTACTTGAGGTAAGGGGAAATATTAATGACACTGTTTTTTGACAGCATTTGACAGTGTAATAACCCTTAATGACATCTTTATAACTAGTCCAATGTGTTCCACTTTACTTGAGGAAAAGTAAAATATTCATGACAGAGTTATGGTGTCATGACGGCCAAAGTCAAAACCAAACACATATGACAGGGTAATGTAATGTTAACGCAAAGCTAAATAACTTCTTTAAGTTTGATAATCAGACCTGTTATGACATATTTGTGACAGGTTATGATTTCTTGGTTAATGTCAAGTTGTCATAACAAAGACATTTCTGTCTGTGTTAATGTCAAGTTGTCATAATCAAGACATTTTTGTCTTGGTTAACGTCAAGTTGTCATAACAAAGACATTTTAAACAATGTCAACTTTGCATTAAAAGTGTCATAATTTACCGAACGACACTTAATGACAAAAGTCATAAACATTCATAAAGACTCCTTCATGTTCATGACAGGTGTTACGTCATGTTTATGACAGTGTCATGTCAGTCTTATGCACACCCCTTCAAATAAAGTGTTACCAAAGCGTCATAGAAGTATTATAAATGCCATCTTGTGCTGTGCAAGTTCTGTATGAAACAAAAAGGTTTGGAACAATGGGCTTATTTGTGGCTAAACTGGATTCGAAATGAACATAAAATGACCTCTTGATTATAAAAAGACTAGTCAATTGACTTAATATAATATTGGAAAAATAAAACGTGTTGTATCTACAATCAAATGTTTTTCCGCTATAATAGGTGAATATAATATGCCAGTCGGAACTCTAGCATACTCCCGAAAAACAGGAGGTGAAAAATGCATGATCTACTTCTTAGATTCTGAAGTGTGCATTTAATGGACACTTTACTGTCCCATGAGGCCACGGGAAAGGATTTATGAATGGCGCTGAAGCTACACATGTCCACACATGACATGCAGATGAAAAAAATAGATATCATAGAATTACGAATTTGTTCCCCAAATTAAGGTGCGTTCGCACCGGAGGAACCTTTTCATAGTTCCTAGAAATGAAAGTTGTTACGTTACTTATGACCTTCTCATCTATCCAATCATGTTCTGATACTTGCAATATAAAAGCAGGGTTCCTACGCAGTTTGGAAAAGTATGGAAAAGTATGGAATTTGATTTGAGCAATTTCCAGGTCTGGAAAAGTATGGAAAAATAAATTAAGAGTATGGAAAAATATTGATGTTTCCAGACTATTGTACCTATTTCGTTTTCTAAATATAAAATTAATAATTTCTAAATGTATATGATATGCAATCGTCTTTTTTATGGCGTTTGGATTAGGCTGCCAGCGAGCGCTGCCTAAAGATCGTTTTTACACTTGATCTGCCGGAGTCTTGGTCTGCAGAGATTGGTTGTTACGTTGTTAGGCAGCAGCTGCCATCACAGTGCCCCTACCTCAAACAGAGTTTGACTGAACATCTTTGACTAAACAACTAAACATGACTTTAGCTCTATTTTCAAATGTTCTGGTTAATTGTACATGAACATCCCTTTTGTTTCTGTAGGGGTTTATAGTTATTTAAATTTACAAAATTACAAAAATGAACAACATTGCACTGTTTTAGCAGTGCCGTTTTAATAAAATTCTGTGCTTTGAACCTGACTGGGTTTGGTGTTAATTGACTTATACGTGCATCAGTAGCTACAATTTGTAGCGCCGTTGAAAAAAAGAAAAAGTAGCGCCATTATGCTTCAGGATCTTCCTGTCTTGCTACTTTCCTATCCTAATAAAAGGCAAAAATGCCAATTATAAATCTTTAGAATGTTACATACTTGTTAGCAGTTGAATTTTAAAACAATTTATAAAGTTAAAGGCACACTATGCAGGAATTCCATTTTTGTCAAACAGCGACCCCTGGAGTCGCCGTGGGTGAGAATTTTTCACGTGAATACATAGATCCGACTCATATTCCCATGTACTAATGGTCCAGTGGCAGAACTTTTGCCAAGCGTTTCAGAGGTTCTGAGTTCTAATCCGAGTACTATAGGTTTTTTTCCCTCATCAAAACCGATTGTTTTATTGGTGGTTGTATGTCAAGCAGGGACATTAGGTTTTGTGTAACAAATATAGAGAGTCTCTCCGCAACGGATTGAAGCATGCGTCCGTGTGAAGGCTGTGCGAGTCACATCAGAACACTGTATCCGCGCCACTCATCGCAGCGGCAACAAGCACTTTGGTCACTTGATTTCAAAAGCACATTTCAGATCGCCTCTTATTTAACAAACGAACGAAATGAATGCTCGGGAACTCATATAACCATTCCAATAACTCCGAAGCTATTCAGTTCAGCTAAAAATATGGTCGGAAAAATCTGTAAATGGTCTGTAAATTTGAGTCTGGAAAAGTATGGAATTTTGAAATGGAAATTGTGTAGGAACCCTGTAAAAGATTCCCCTCCATCCTCCCCACCACCACCAGGATGGTCCCTTACCATACCTCCCAGGAGGTCGGCTGCGCCCCTACCTTCGTCTTCAGGCAGGAAATGCAGAGTCCATACCCTCGGATTGCGATAATATCATAATATTGCTTGCAGGGCTGTTAATAAATGTATAATTGTTATGGTAGTTATTCTCCTGAGTCTGACTAGTAGAACTTTTTATATGTTTTATATGTTTGGTGCTGCAGTGGCTGTATTCGTGAGCCCCCAAAAAATTTCCCATCAGGACAATAAAGTATACCTAACCTAACCTAAGTACACACTTTTTGGTGTGTTCGCACTGCAGGAACTGGGAATGATTTTAGTTCTAGGAACTCTTTTGGAAGAACTAATTTAGTGCCTACTTCATAGTAGGGTCTAAATCAGCACTATAGGAACTCTCTGTGATGTTAGTGTGTGCTGATTGACCGAATCCCAGCACCCGCCATTAAAAAAACCCCAAAAAACGGTGTTAACATTCAGATTATAGCCTATATATTTACTCCAGAAACTAACTCTACGAACATAGAAAACATTATAGATGGGCCTCTTAAAGGAGTAGTTGACTTAAAAAAAAAACAACTTTTGCTGATAATTTACTCAGCCACATGTCATCCAAGATGTCCACGTCTTTCTTTCTTCAGTCGAAAAGAAATTAAGGTTTTTGATGAAAACATTCCAGAATTTTCTCCATATAATGGACTTCATTGGGAACCAAACGGTTCAAGGTCCAAATGATTTCAGTGCAGCTTCAAAGGGCTTTAAACGACACCAGACGATGAATAAAAGTCTTATCTAGGACCCTTCGAGTCATGACTCGAAAAAAGATTTGTTCATTTTGATGAACGGGTTCGAACAGGAGAGTCACGAACGCTCATCACAGAACAGAGCAAGGCGAGCATTTGTGCTTATAAAACTTAAACTTTTTTATTTATTTTTGAAATGACCGATCATTAGATATGACTTATCGCTAGATAAGACCCTTATTCATCGTCTGGTGTTGTTTAAAGCCCTTTGAAACTGCACTGAAACTCTCATTTTGACCTTGCACCGTTTGGTTCCCATTGAAGTCCATTATATGGAGAAAAAACCTGGAATGTTTTCATCAAAAACCTTAATTTCTTTTCGACTGAAGAAAGTTATGGACATCTTGGATGACATGGGGGTGAGTAAACTATCAGCAAAAGTTTTTTTTACAAGTGAACTACTTCTTTAACCTTTACACTAAAGAGAAAATCCAACACAACTTTGAGGGGACCAAGCGAAACATGATTATGTGTTTCTGCTCAGCTAGCAACACTGGATATCAACCACACGGCATATGCGAATAACTTTTCATATCCACTTTCTATGCATAACAGTTCTATTTAATAATGTAGACTGGACTGTTGGAAAGATCATAAACTAATGAACATGGAGAATGCCAGCGCTGTGACGTTCTCAGCGCTGTCAAATTAAAGGTCCTCCACACCATCAAAATACAGGTCACAACAACAAGTGCGGCTTACATCACTTCAGAGTTCCTGCTGGCGATCCGAATGCAACCAGGAAAATGTTCTTAGGGGAACAATAAGTTCTCAGGGTGGCTAGTTTCTAGAACAACCTGGTGCGAAAGCCCCTTTGTTAATTTGTGACCCTGTTTTATTCATTAATATTGGCCATACTAATTTGTTCTCTCTTTTAATTTATTTTAATTATGACCACAATTTACGAGAGAACAAAATAGTACAATTTGGTCAAGACTTATTTATATATATATTAGGGCTGTCAAGCGATTAATCGCATCCAAAATAAAAGTTTGTTTTTACATAATATATGTGGCTGCACTGTGTATAATTATTTTGTGTGTATATATATATATATATATATATATATATATATATATATATAAATACACACACAGGCATGTATAGTAAAGAAAAAATATTACTTATAAAATATTTATATTTATATATAATATAAATTATATATAAATCTATATACAGTATATACAGTACATGAAAATATTTCTTAAATATATACAAGCATATGTGCGTATTTTTATATATAAAATAATTATACACAGTGCACCCACATATATTATGTAAACATAAACTTTTATTTTGGATGCGATTAATCGCGATTAATCGTTTGACAGCCCTTATATATATATATATATATATATATATATATATATATAAACGGAAATAAAAAAAATCAGTTTGTTGGTATCACCAAATGTTTCTTCTTGCATTGTTCTAACAGCAGAAGAAAAAAAAAATACACAGCAACAACAATAATAGGTAGAAAATATTTATTTTTGTGATAAATAAAACAAATGATAATTTGGTCTGTGAGGGCATTTGGTGAATGTGCAAGTTCTTTGTTTTTCTTAATTTAGATTGTGTGGGATGAAGACTCAAGGCTGTGTTGAGTGTTTATGTCCAGCTATTGAATTACTCAACACAAAGTCGACAAGGTGGCTTTGGCAACAGCTCATCCCAACGAAGGAGTAAAGTGTTCGAATGTGCGGCTGATGTTGTTTTTGACAAGTTTCCCACTCAGACCTTAGAATGTCAGGAAATGAGAGGAGCTTATATGTGCTAACTTTCTGTCATCTTTATGTCCCTCTTTGAGGCTTACGGAAGTCTGTTTTGTTAATTGTACCATCACTGAATCGCTGGAGGGTTATTTTTATCTTCCAATCTCTGCGCGCTACCTCAAAAGCATGAGCCAGAAATAGAAGCTGCGCTGTTTCCGCTTAACATGATGAGAACAATCATCCAGGAACTCTTTAAAAGGTGCCTAGACAAATGACCCGCGTCAGTTCCAAGCTGATATTTGCTAGAAGAGATTCTGAGTGATATCATGTATATGGAAATTCAAGAACCAAAGTGGCTTAAATGCAATAATGAGGCAAAATGTGCAGCATATTCTGGTCTGAAGGACACACACTCACACCCCCCCCCCCCCTCTCTCTCTCTCTTTTTGCCCTTTTCTCTGGGTCAAGTGACTCATTTAATATGAGTCAGACAGGAATACTCATCATAAGTGGTCCACACTCAAAGTATATTGCACTGTATAAGAAATGTATAGAGGACAAAATTGAGCATTTGAAACAGATTATGTGTGAACGGTACAGTACCAGATGTATATGTTCCATAAACCGACCCATTCCACCAAACCTGTCCTAACCTTCCCAAAACAAAATTGTTTTGAAATACAGCATGACCACAACATTGTAAGATGTGAGAATATTTCAATGAATCATTTGTTTTGTATATTTTATTGCCAATATTTTACAATAAGTATACAATGATAAAATACTTACAAATAAATTGCAAATTATTTATTTATAGTAAATCCATTGTTGGTATATTGTAGTCTCTCAGCCTGTTCTCACGTAAATGCGTCTCTATAACACGCATCGTGTATTGTCGTGTAATTTACACGCGAAAATTCGTTTTTACGTGCATATGAGACGCAGTTTTTCACGTGCATTCGATACGCAGTTCATTTGCGTGTGATACACACGCACCCCACACCACAAAATCTACCCAAACGTATAATACACACGCACCCCACCCCACACCTAAACCCACCCTAACCAACCCATGCGTATCACGTAAAAACTCACTTTAGCGTATAAACTGCACGACAACACACATGCGTGCTATAAAGACGCATTTAGTGTGATCGGGTTGAGTCTCTACATTGTTAATATATATTAATAGTAGGGCTGTCAAACGATTAATCGCGATTAATCGCATCCAAAATAAAAGTTTGTGTTTACATAATATATGTGGGTGCACTGTGTATAATTATTTTTGTATATATATAAATACACACGCATGCTTGTATATATTTAAGAAATGCGTTCACATGTATACACTATATATAGATTTATATATAATTTATATTATATATAAATACAAATATTTTATATATAATTAATATTTTTTCTTAAATATACATGCATGTGTGTGTATTTATATATATATATATATATATACAAAATAATTATGCACAGTGCACCCACATATATTATGTAAACACAAACTTTTATTTTGGATGCGATTAATCGCGATTAATCATTTGACAGCCCTAATTAATAGGCTATATACAAATAGTGAGTTATTCATTCATTGTCATTGTAATTAACTAAATTATAATTGTTGTATTACAGTAGCTCATATGTAAAGAGTTAGATGATGTTTTTTTAATGCTTTGTTAACCATTCATTAGCTCTAATTAGTTCTCACTTTAGATTAGATCTTGGAAATTTGGAATATGTCATTAATTAAGTGCTTTAAACCAAGTATTAAGTGTTCCTTAAAAAAAACTTTTTAAGGAAAACAGAAAATGAATGTCTAATGAAGATTACTTTAAAACACTTATTTAATGACATTTAATGACCGTGACCCAATCTAAAGTGAGACATATTTACTCCTAATAATTAATAAACAATTAATTTACTATGAGCTGATTAAACAATAATATTTCTGTTAATTACAATGACAATAAATTAAAAAGTCACTACTTGTATGCAGCTTATTAATATATTAACAATTTAGAAACTACAGTATATTAATAGAAACAAAGCTGTCAGGGACATTTACGCCATCTTTATATTATACTATTATAATAATATTGAAACATTTTCGAAATATAGTAAATATCAAGAAAATGCATCCAAATACCTAACTAACTATATTCATCTCTTGGAGCTGCTGCATTTTTTTTTTTTAAGCAGTAGGTTTTATTATTCAGGAACTAAAATTGTAATCAATGAAGCATCATTTTCTCTTTTTTTCAATAACAATAACACAATTTTTTTGAACTGGTCTGCAACTGTTTTACTAGTGTTGGGTAGATGACTTTTTCTGTGAAATAAATTTGACATTGTCAGTAATTGTCAGTAAGCACTCACAACGTCAAAGAATAATGTTTCAAACAATATTGTTATTATTATTACAGTAAGTATTCTAGTCAACTAATAAGTACTTGGTATGTTTCTATGAATCTCTTCTTGTCTGTCTGTTTCAGTGAGGACGTGTGTAAGAGAGGCTTCACTGTGATTATTGATATGCGCGGTTCTAAGTGGGAACTGATAAAGCCGTTACTGAAGACCCTGCAAGAAGCGTTTCCAGCTGAGATCTGCGTCGCTCTCATCATCAAACCAGACAACTTCTGGCAGAAACAGAAGACCAACTTTGGCAGTGCCAAGTTCACCTTTGAGGTAAAAATGCAATTACTGAGTAGCTGTCTTCCCTGTTCCAGACTCTCGGATCATCCCCTGCTTGTCTCCACAGAGTTTGGTGTATCGATTGTTAAAGTGTACCGAAGCTGTTAAAATGTCAAACTTTCTGTTTCCATGTTATGATTCATTCATGGCTCACATCCAACAAGTTACTTTCACCTTAAAGGGATACTCCACCGGTTTTCATATTAAACTATGTTATTCCCTTAACTAAGACGAGTTGATGCATACCTCTCCCGTCTCAGTGCGTGCACTCTATCGCTCTGTATTGCCGCAAAACTGTGTTAGCACTTAGCTTAGCCCAGTGCTTTAAATATGGGCCCAAAAGAGAAGCGACCAAATACTTCCTCGTTTTCCCTATTTAAACACTGTTACTTGATTAGTGTAACTCGACCTAAGCAGAATTTATTAAAGGGATAGTTCACTTGGAAATTAATTTTTGATATGTTTTAGATTACCTCAAGTGCATTCAAGATGTAGGTGTTTTTATTTCCACAGTAGTTTCAATTTTTTTTATATTTTTAAGTCAAACTGTTTGTGTCTATCAGTCATATAATGGAGGTCTATGGGGTCCACCTCAAAGAGCATGCACAGAGAAGTCCAATTTAAACATGATTCAATGACTCGTAAATGACACGGAACGAGCGATTTGTGTGAGAAAACGAACAGTATTTATATTGTTTTTACCTCTTGTTACCACAGCCACAAAGCATGCACCCTCAGATCACTTGGACGTGGCTATGGTTACAAGAGGTAAAACGATATAAATACTGTTCGTTTTCACACACAAACCACTCGTTTCGTGTCTTAGGCCATCAATGTGTACTTACATTTACGAGTCATTTAATCATGTTTAATTTGGACTTCTCTGTGCATGCTCTTTGAGGTGGACCCCATAGACCTCCATTATATGACTGATAGACTCAAATGGTTTGACCTAAAAATATCAAAATTGAAACTACTGTGGAAACAAAGACACCTACATCTTGGATGCCCTTGAGGTAAGCCAAAACATATAAAAAATTAATTTCAAAGTGAACTATCCCTTTAAGTTGTGATTGGACTGTGTGTTTGGCATGCTTTTTTGATTTAAAAATTGCATACTTCACCTCCAATTGTCATGGTAAGGACAACATTATGTTTTCTAGTCTTGGAACCTACTTTATTGGACTCCTTGACCACAAAAATGTGCACGTTGATACCAAATTTGTCATTATAGCTATAACAGAAGCAAAGGTATGGGCCTCTCAAGTATGATTGGTGGCCATTTTAAAAAAATGTGCGTATATAAGAAACAAAATGTGATCTCACTTGTGTCTTAGGATAAATTTATTTCTATGGCCATAAGGTACTTCCATACCAAAGGGGACCTTTGCATCATGACTTGAAGTCAAAAGTCGCTTAACCTCTCTACTACTAGGCTGGTGACGCAAAATAAAGCGTTGTGTTTTTCTAAGCGTTTAAAATTGATGACTATATTGTATGGCGGAATACCATGAAAATTGCTTTAGAGCACTTCGACTTGGCGCAATAATACCTTCACTCGTGAAAAGTCCTCTTACCGGCTCGCGCTTGTCGCATGTCACGTTGGTTGTATTGACCTATGGTATTGACGGAAATAAGAGGGAGGGGGAGAGGAAGCGGGAGCCGGTAAGAGGACTTTTCACGAGTGAAGGTATTATTGCGCCAAGTCGAAGTGCTCTAAAGCAATTTTCATGGTATTCCACCATACAATATAGTCATCAATTTTAAACGCTTAGAAAAACACAACGCTTTATTTTGTGTCACCAGCCTAGGTCGAGTTACACTAATCGAGTAACTGTGTTTAAATAGGGAAAACGAGGAAGTATTTGGTCGCTTCTCTTTTGGGCCCATATTTAAAGCACTGGGCTAAGCTAAGTGCTAACACAGTTTTGCGGCAATACAGAGCGATAGAGTGCACGCACTGAGACGAGAGAGGTATGCATCAACTCGTCTTAGTTAAAGGGTACATATCATGCTTTTAAATCATTAAATTTTACTTATAAATCATACATTTGTGGTCTATATAAAGCATAACTGCAATGCTTGGGTGTGAATTCCACATTATTATAGCTCAACAGGCCCCTTTTCTACCTCTTTTCTGATGTGCTTCTGTGAGCAACCCGTTTCGAAGCGTCCCCTTTAAATAAAAAGGAGTTGCGTCTTTCCCCGCCCGCTCTCCAGGTCGCTGAGTTCACGTTTGGTTCAACTCCCCGCGTTCGGCCATTATTGTAGTTTGATAAGAGATATACGATTACTATAGTTTCAAAGAACATTTTTATTCACACGTCAACCAAATGTCAACAACGGAAGACTTGTCCATCAAGCGTTACATATTCGAGCCAGAGCGAGCGATTTGAAAAAGACTACGACGAACCTGCAGAACAACGTCTTCATATGGATGCAGTGGTATGTAAAGTTAAGTTAACTATGTTGTGTTATTAGTGAAAGTCGACTATTTCTCTTGTTAAAACAAGCACTCTGACAAGATAAATGACTACAGTCAGTAATCTTACCACTAAAAATCTGTATTGATAATAATATGATAACTTACGTTTAGAAAAGCATCAGCAAACACAGCAGCTAAATGATAGAAGGAATTTACCCCTCATTCAGGCGAAGTCGATCGGCAAACCATTCTTTATACTGGCGGAGGTTGTTGAAGTGGGAATCCTTGAAGTGCTTCAGGTCACTACATCCAACAACCGAACATTTTGACTTGCCCTCTCGTAACTTCTGCATCATTGAGCTTGGACTACAAAATCGGAGCGAGAAATAATAACGGCGGATTGCTCGAAGTGTTGGACCGGTTGTCAATGTCCTTATTTGGCAGTTCCGCTGCAAATCCTGTGACGTTATTGTTCAAAAAACGTAATAGACAACAGGAAAATCCGAACAGGTTGAAAAATATGACCAAAACAGAATATAAAGATATAAACGAAGCACCTGAAGAGAATAATTTCATCTTTTCTGTACTTATAAACACTCCAAATATACAACAAAATGCATTTAAGGGCTTAAAAAGTGGATTTTGCATGATATGTCCCCTTTAAGGGAATAACATAGTTTAATATGAAAACCGGTGGAGTATCCCTTTAAACTGACATGTCTATTTCTCCCTTCTCGCTGACAGACTAGCATGGTGTCTGTGGAGGGTTTGACCAAACTAGTGGACCCGTCTCAGTTAACGGACGACTTTGAGGGATCTCTGGAATATAATCATGAGGAATGGATCGAGCTCCGGGTCGCTCTCGAGGAGTTCCTGGCCAGTGCCGTTCACCTCCTCTCCCGTCTGGAAGATCTGCAGGAGATGTTGGCTAAGAAGGAGTTCCCGGTGGACGTGGAGGGATCTCGGAGACTCATCGATGAGCACACTCAGCTGAAGAAGAAGGTGATGAAGGCTCCAGTGGAAGAGCTGGACCACGAAGGTCAAAGACTGTTACAGTGTATCCGCTCCAGCGATGGCTTCTCAGGGAGGAACTGTATTTCTGGAAGCGCCGACTTCCAGAGTGTGGTTCCGAAGATTGCCAGTCTGCTGGATAAACTCCACAGCACCAGACAGCACCTGCACCAGATGTGGCACCTCAGAAAACTGAAGCTGGATCAGTGTTTTCAGCTCCGACTGTTTGAACAGGATGCAGAGAAGGTAAGTGAGCATGGGTTTTAACCTGGTGTGAATTGACAAAATGATGGCTGTTTATTGCATGTGTGTGTGTGTAAGCTGGAAAAATTTGGAAAAAAATAGAGACACCCCTCGCTGCAGCCTGTAGCACGATGACGTAGCTGGATGGTCCAATACGTGTTGGACGCTGTAACGCGCGCATGCGCACTAGTCAAGTCAAGTCATCTTCATTTATATATCGCTTTTAACAATTTAGATTGTTTCAAAGCAGCTTTACATAGATACGCATATAATTTAATGTAACAGATTGTTTTGGCTTTATAGCGGTTCATGAATAATGTTGTTTTCCAGCTAAAGTTAGTTTTGATTCTGTCGAAATGATAATTTGTTGTTAAATTAGGGGATGACACCGTTTTCTCTAAACAGACTTTAAACGCGATCCGGTGATAAACGCTGATGGCACATGCACATTAAGAATTTAGTGTAGAGAGTTGGTGAACAATCGTTGATCTTCCAAGAATAGAAATATGGTCACGAGCGAAGCTCTTATTTTCAGAGCTTTCAGAATAAAACATTTTTTAAAAATAATTGCAACTTTTTCCTTACAATTGCGAGTATACTTTTCGCATACTGACTTTATTTCTCAGAATTGTGAGATATAAAGTTGCGTGAAATAAAGCGTGTTAGACATAAATTTTGCCTCAATCGCATATTATAAAGACAGAATTATGTGAAAGCCTCAATCGCATGTTATAAAGACAGAATTAGAGAAAATAAAGCCTTAATCGCATGTTCTAAAGACAGAATTAGGTGAAATAAAGCCTCAATCGCATGTTATAAAGACAGAATTAGGTGAAATAAAGCCTCAATCGCATGTTATAAAGACAGAATTGCGTGAGATAAAGCCTTAATCGCGTGTTATAGAGACAGAATAGGTGAAATAAAGCCTTAATCGGATGTTATAGAGACAGAAGTAGGTGAAATAAAGCCTTAACGCATGATATAAAGACAGAAGTAGGTGAAATAAAGCCTTAATCGCATGTTATAAAGACAGAATTAAGTGAAATAAAGCCTCAATCGCATATTATAAAGACAGAATTGGGTGAAATAAAGCCTCAATCGCATGTTATAAAGACAGAATTGCGTGAAATAAAGTCACAATTGTGTGCTATAAAGTCAGAATTCTGACCTTTTTTCTCGCAATTCTGAATGTATAACATAAATGCGAGTTTATTATTACAAGATTTATTTTCCCCATGCTGTTATTATTTTAGCATTTTCCTTACTTGTTCATCAATAATTACTTATAATTATTTAACAGTATTATACTACACAGTTTGAACATCATCTCAGTACAATATTTAGCTTAGATATCACTTAAAACCAATGCATTCGAATTATAATCCAGAGATCGGCACTGCGCATGCGTAAATGACGTCACCAAAACACACATCCATCCACTACGTATTGGACCATCCAGCTACGTCATCGTGCTACAGACTGCAGCGAGGACCTCTTGAAAAAATACACTGATATTTGCTATTACTCTTTATTATGGCGCTTTTCCACTGCATGGTACGGTATGGTTCGGTTCGGTTGGCGCCTTTCCGCTGCATGGTACGGTACGGCTCGCTTTAAATGGTACCTGGTCTGTTGTGAGGTTCCAAGCGTATCGTACTGGTACTAAAATGTGTCGTGAAACACTGCAGATCACTGATTGGTCAGACAGAATCGTCACTACCAGAGTCATTCTATTTGAGACCAATAGACATCGACACGGGAAACCAAACCCGCTAGATTTAAATAGCCAGTAACAGCCACCGCTGTTATCGATCAGTCCATAATCCCACCCACTTTAAAGCGGTACTAACTGCAGTGGAAAGGGAACCAAGCTAAAGCTGAACTGGTTCCAAAGCGGCACCAACTCTTTGCTGGACTAGAACCGTTCTTTTAGCACGTCATGTTTACGGGGCGGGTTTAGATGCGTTCTTCTCGGTTCTTTTAAACATATTTTCTGACCATCGCAAAGCCAGGAGAAACTGCAGAAACACGCAAGCGTTTTATTTATTTATTTATTGAAAAATAAGCAAAGAAGAAAACAGTCACGATATAGAACAAATAACTGGAAAGAAAAAAAAGACACAAGACAGGGGTACATAACTCATCAGAAAAGATTACATGTCAAACGAAAAGATTAAAAGACTTACATATTTCAATTGTTTTTAAAGTTTTCTTGGTGCACGAGTTAGAGATAATCCCAAAGCAATGTACTTGCAAGCGACGTAAACAGTGACGTAACGACGTCGTTCCCTGGGCACTCTAGTCAGTGGAAAAGCAAACAGGTTCTAAACGGGTTCGCAAGTTGAACCAGCTCCGAACCAACTTTGAACCAGCACCAGTTCCGAACCAGTTCTTTTTTCGGTGGAAAAGGGGTAAAATAGATTTCAGATATGGGTAACACTTTACAATGTTAATGCATTACAGTTAACATGAACTAAATATGAGCAATATGTTTTTACAGCATATTAATCTTTGTTGATGTTAGTTAAAGGGATACTCCACCCAAAAATTCTGTCATCATTTACTCACACTCAAGTTGTTGCAAACCTGTATGAGTTTCTTTCTTCTGCTGGACAAAGAGGAAGATATTTTGAAGAACGATTGGAAGCTAACAGTTGTTTGCCATCGTTAACTTCCAAAAATACTATTAAAAAAAAAAACACAAAAAACGTGGAAGTCAATAGAGAGCCTAAGTCCCGCCCCTCCGCTTCCGGCTCATGGGATCTTATTTCGGAGAAAAATATGTATGGTAGTCAATGGCGAGAGACAACTTATCTTTTAATTCCATCTGAACTGTGCCCTGAATTACACATATGATGTTTGTCAATTTAAAAGATAATTCCGAAAGTCAAAAACGTTGCAGTTTGTCATAAAACAGAAGAGTAACATTTAGTTTTATGTGAAAATCACTCAATGAACTACATCTCCCTGAAAGTAAAACAACGAGTGAGATCTGCTGCTCGTGTGTGCAGTCTGGTACAAAACACTCAGGCATGACGGCGTAACGTTACGATTATAACATAAGACTGTAGAAACAATGACAGACATTAGCCTCAGTAAAGATAGCTTCATTCATTGAGAGAAAATGTGTGCCTTTGGGGTTTGTAGTCTTTGTAATTACGTATTTTCATAGTCTTACACCTCAACGGTTTTACATCAAACTGCGACTTTCTTTCATTTAAAATGTATCTTTTAAATTGACAAACATCATATGTGTAATTCAGGGCACAATTCAAATGAGATCAAAATATTTGTTGTCTCTCGCCATTGACTACCACTCAATATTTTTCCGAAATAAGGTCCCATGGTGGTCGACCGGAAGGGGAGGGACTTAGACTCTCGATGGTGCCCATGTTCCAATCACTCTTCAAAATATATTTATTTGTGTTAGAACAAGAAAGAAACTCATACAGGTTTGCAACAACCTGAGTGAGTAAATGATGACAAAATTTGAATTTTTGGGTGGAGTATCCCTTTAAAGGGATAGTTCACCCAAAAATGAATAATTGTCATTCATTACTCATCATCATGTCATTCAAAACCTGTAAGATTTTCTTCTTAACACAAATGCTGTTATTTTAAATGCAATGATTACTGTCTCTGAAATGACAGTCCATGCAAATATACCACTTTGACACTTCAAAAAGTTCATAAAGAGAGAAAATACACAAAAAAAGACACAATCGCTTATGATGAAAAGATTCAATTCAGAATTTTATGCATATTAACATTGATCAGTGAACATAAACAGAAGCAGTGTCTTCCTGAAACGCAAGAACAAACCTCATTGGTTTTTGCTGAAGCTCAAACGTGCTGCTTAACACGAGAATGAACCTCATTGGTTCTTGCTGAAGCTCAAACGTGCTGCGTAACACGAGAATGAACCTCATTGGTTCTTGCTGAAGCTCAAATGTAATGCGTAACATGAGAATGAACCTCATTGGTTCTTTCTGAAGCTCAAATGTAATGCGTAACACGAGAATGAACCTCATTGGTTCTTGCTGAAGCTCAAATGTAATGCATAACATGAGAATGAACCTCATTGGTTCTTGCTGAAGCTCAAACGTGCTGTGTAACACGAGAATGAACCTCATTGGTTCTTGCTGAAGCTCAAACGTGCTGCGTAACACGAGAATGAACCTCATTGGTTCTTGCTGAAGCTCAAACGTCCTGCGAGACACGAGAATGAACCTCATTGGTTCTTGCTGAAGCTCAAACGTGCTGCGTAACACGAGAATGAACCTCATTGGTTCTTGCTGAAGCTCAAACGTGCTGCGTAACATGAGAATGAACCTCATTGGTTCTTGCTGAAGCTCAAATGTAATGCGTAACATGAGAATGAACCTCATTGGTTCTTGCTGAAGCTCAAACGTGCTGCGTAACACGCGAATGAACCTCATTGGTTCTTGGTGAAGCTCAAACGTGCTGTGTAACACGAGAATGAACCTCATTGGTTCTTGCTGAAGCTCAAACGTGCTGCGTAACACGAGAATGAACCTCATTGGTTCTTGCTGAAGCTCAAATGTAATGCTTAACACGAGAATGAACCTCATTGGTTCTTGCTGAAGCTCAAACGTGCTGCGTAACACGAGAATGAACCTCATTGGTCCTTGCTGAAGCTCAAACGTGCTGCGTAACACGAGAATGAACCTCATTGGTTCTTGCTGAAGCTCAAACGTGCTGCGGAACACGAGAATGAACCTCATTGGTTCTTGCTGAAGCTCAAACGTGCTGCGTAACACGAGAATGAACCTGATTGGTTCTTGATGAAGCTCAAACGTGCTGCGTAACACGAGAATGAACCTCATTGGTCCTTGCTGAAGCTCAAACGTGCTGCGTAACACGAGAATGAACCTCATTGGTTCTTGCTGAAGCTCAAACGTGCTGCGTAACACGCGAATGAACCTCACTGGTTCTTGATGAAGCTCAAACGTGCTGCGTAACACGAGAATGAACCTCATTGGTTCTTGCTGAAGCTCAAACGTGCTGCGTAACACAAGAATGAACCCGATTTGTTTTGTTGAAGCTCAAACGTGCTGCGTAACACAAGAATGAACCCGATTTGTTTTGTTGAAGCTCAAACATGCTACGTAACACAGAAATTAAGCTCACTGGCTGTTGCGGAAGCTCAAACGAGCTGCGTAACACGAGAATGAATGAACAATCAATCAGATGACAGAAGGCTTGTAGTAGATTCTGTGCATCAGGTTTTCCAGTAAATTTGGATCGTGTTAATAATTTAGAAGCCTTAGAAATTTGTCGGCAAGTTGTGTACAGGCTTTATAGGGTTAAAATGTGACTTTACTCTAACTTCACCCCACTTCATGATAGCAGTAAGTTTGAGATAATCGTTCAGACACAAGTTGAAAGGCCAGACGGTCGCTCACATGGGCCCGTCTGATACTGAGTACACATAAGTGCTTTGTTCTGACGATTTTGTTTCGTTCAGAGCGCAGGCGTTTATTTTTAGCTACTGCTCACGCAACCTTTCACTCGTCGCGGGTGAACATGATTGAAAATCATTTGTCTGTCATTGTGCCAGGCCTCCTTATGTCATAAGGCCAAGAGCAAGCAGTCACTCTGCTAATTAATACCTCTGTCCAACTTCTCTATCAACGAGCCCAGCCCTATTCGATTAAACCATCCATTTAATATAATAGGAATGCAGGCAGTCAACTAGATTATCAATTATCCTGTCTCTCGGCTCTTATCTTGATTACAAGTGCAATTCATTAGCAGTTCTAATTAAATATTTATTTTGGATAGTTATTCGGTACTGAAGGATAAATTCTGTGTCACTCAGAAAGCAGTGAAGGCCATGGTGGTGAAACGTGGACAGAATTTTAATGACTTTTGGTATTTGCATATTTGTTTATTATTCATTCTGTAGCATTTCCATCTGTTAATTAAAGTATGTTTATGAATTAATCAATGCAATACATATTTATCTAAAGCTTTGATGTGTAAAACATGTACAGTCACAACAGTATATCCGATTTTTGAATCAACTGGCCATACAATTTGATTTGATCGTCTGCTTGGACTCCATCCTGACTCCAATAGGCTTTATGCACAACTTACTTCCGCATTCTCTGTAAAACGGGTCTCATCGCTTCCGGTCCAGATCTTTTGTATGTGCTTCATGAAATTTTTTTGCGGTTTTAATCAAGATAACTTAAAAAGGAGCGATCAAAAATTAGCATAACCAATATCCCTCACATGTGCAGATTGATATTTAAACGTTTTATATTTTTTATTCTTCACAGTAACGTTTAGATATTTAAATGGAATAAAACGCCAATAACAAAGTGAAATAGGTAGGTTAGCTGATTACCTTACAAATCCATAGATATCGTAGTCAGTACTTACGGCCGTTAACACTTTCTCTGACAAGCGGATGCGATGAGACCCGTTTTCCGGTTTGGTCACGTGACGCTCGACATAAAGCCTATTAGCTTCTTCAGAAGCCAGAGACGTAGATAGCTTTGAGAAAGCATTCAGAATTTGTAAATAATCTAGTCATAAAATTTGGACTGATCTTTAGTGGAAAAAATATATTTTTTATGACTATTTTATACATTGAATACATGGTAAATCCTAAGGGTTCACATACTTTTTTTGCTGCAAGTGTATATATGATCTCACAGATGGGAATGGTAAACTCTGACATTGATAAAACGGCATTTATTGTTTAAAAAATATTGCTAGACGGATGTTCCAGATAGTGTAAATCCATTAAAAGCCTCCTACAACTGATATCTGTGTTTTAGCATAGCATTTAATCAACAAGAGGATTTATCTTAATTCATGACAAAACACCAAACTTCCCAGCAAACCTCTCTGATTGTACACAATAATTCGTCATTTTTTTGCTGTTAATCCAGTGATGTCTCTCTATGTTAACATGCTTATATGAACGGATATCTTATCGTCTGGTAAAACTAAGCGGTTGACGTTTTTACATTTGTCATTCTGTTATCTGCCCTGAGTCTGCCGTACGCTAGTCTGTGTGTTTGATTAATTATGTGTGCTGTCTGTTTAATATGTAACCCCCAACCGTAGTAATGTGTAAACTTCATAAAGCAATGGTCCGGGATTACACGTAATGGCTTTCTATTGTCATCTCTCCATAGATGTTTGACTGGATCAGTCACAATAAGGAGTTGTTTCTTCAGAGCCACACAGAGATCGGTGTGAGCTACCAGCATGCTGTGGAGCTACAGACTCAGCACAACCACTTCGCCATGAACTCAATGGTACGTCATTCCATGGTGATTTTGTTTGCTTGGAGAAATTGTAGAAAGTCACTACTTAAAGTTCTGGGTTTTGTATGAGTTGGTGATTTCGAATGAATTTGTACAATCTGAAATTTGTAGGTAGAAGAACGTCACCTTGAAGGTCCATCCCTAAGTTCACCACTAAACACAACCCTATACAAATTCATACCAAAAAGTAAAATACAGTACTTGGGAACTATCCTGAGAGTGTGGTTAAGAGATGAAAAGTTCATCTCTGACTTCTGTTCATCTTTTTACTGTAATACTCCTTCATTTTTTAATACTCATCATTTTTGTCCATCCATTAAAGGGGTCATGAACTGGCATTTTAAAATTTCTTGTTTTGTTGTCTGAGGTCAACTCATGATGTTTGCTTGGTTTTTGCATTCAAAAACATCAAAATGAATAAGTAATTGGCTATTTTCTACCCTAGCTTTGAGCCTAGCTGAATAACGCTCGGTTTTTATGGCCGTTTCGCATTGGAGACTTGCAAGTAAACGCCCACTGCTGTGAGTGGATAACAGTTTTGCATATTATAATGAGTGTCAACTCACCTGTCGATGTACTTGGGGGAAATTGTTTTGAAAACGTCCAATGTTGTAAAATGGCAACCGGAATGATTCGCCCATACATGTTCGACCCAGAATCCGTGTGTTGCTAGCCTCGCGAGACCATCCTGATCTCACGAGCTTTCAAGGTTTCACTCGCAGATCAGTCTGGACACTCTCCGTTAAAGAAAATTTGGGAGCAGTTCACCAAACGAACGTCCAATCAGCGTTGGCTTTGAGGCGGGTTGAGGTGTGACGCAACGAGAAGCGCGACAGTTCAGTCTAAAGAACATGACGGCTTCAGCGGATGAAACTAGCATCAGCGTGGCTATCGAGCAAGTTTTATCGGAATAACAGAGTATTTCTTCACTGAAAGAAGAGCAAAACACTGCTCTGGGGGCTTTTCTCAGAGGAAAAGATGTTTTTGCTCTTCTCCCGACTGGTTTCGGCAAGGGTTACGGTACGTCATATGCTTCGTTGATCTGATTGGTTGATTTGGCCCGTCTATCACCAACATAGGCCAATCAGCTAACCAGTATTTTCGCCCCTTACCAAAATTACTTCAACGGAAGGTTTCCAGATGGATATGCGGAGCAAATCCATCTGGCGGAGTCAGGTTAGTGTGTTGCACCATTCCTGTCAGATCCAATATAGACGACACAGCACCGTTCTTTACTCTTAATCGGTCTGCAAATCCAGTCTTGTTTACAAAACAATCCTCAGTGAAATGAGATGAACAGACGGACAATGTTTTACCCTCATCTGCTGGAGTGTCATTAAAAAGTAAGGTTTAGCCATGCAGTCCTATTGGAATCCAGAGAAAGCATAGCTATGTGTATAATGTGCGAAACGGTGGGTGGGGCTAAACTGGCCATGTTGAAGTAGGCATTGATCTTCTTCTTCGGGGTTGGGGTTTTATCCTCTTTGACGTCATAGTTCCCCACTTTGAAAAACGAGTCGTTGCTGAGCCTGGTGTTAATAAAAGCTTTTATTGGACAAACAAGGATGTTTTCAGTTCTGAAACAAACAGGACATAAGGGCATAATATGATGACCTCTTAGATGTTAAAAGCTCAAGGAAAATTTGATTTCTCAGTTCCTCACCCCCTTAAAAGTCCACACTAGAACAAAAATCAAAAAGTTCATAAAGACATTGCAAAAGTAAACCATATGATTTGAACGGTTTAATCCTAGTGTTCTGAAGAGACTCAATCACTTTATAAACTGCAGATTAAAGGGATAGTTCACTTTGAAATTAATTTTTGATATATTTTAGCTTACCTCAAGGGCATCCAAGATGTAGGTGTCTTTATTTCCACAGCATTTTCAATTTTGACATTTTTTGGTCAAACCGTGGCACATGAATGGCACATGAACGTCACTGCAAAGTTATAATAACGAGTTGGAAACTGTGGATTCTATAGTTTTTGAGTTGTCAGTGAGTAAACATGTCTGACACAATAGATCCAGCATCTGTATTACTGGTAAATTTGTTAAAATAAATGAAATGTTTGTCTTTGTTGTTAGTATTTTACAATTGTATTAGCATATATAATCGGTCAATTGACAAACAGAAACAAACCTAAAGCACTCTATTTATTCTTCACTTTAAATGACTAAAGGATAAATCTGAAATAGCTGATCTGAAATAGCATCATTATTGATACAGGTGTGGTTTGGGCATAACGTGAAATAAACCAATCAGAGCATAATCGAACACACCCTTTAAGAGCAGGTGCGCATGTTGCCTGGCCGAGTGTTATTACTATATTAGCGAATTTACCAGGCGTGCACCAGGAGCGGTTCACAGTTAATGAGACCGAACGTTCTTGTCAGGTCAGTGAAAGACAGAGAACTGACGTTGTATGGGGAGGGGAGAAACCCACCCAAATCAGTGTCGGTTAAACATTATATACATATGTGTCTCGCAACTATTGGGTAAACAGGTCAGATCCGTAATTTCTACAATTAGTCTGAAAAATTTGGGTAAATGTGTAGGCTAGATTTAGGCCTACATTTTTTACATCTTCATGGACACCACAATGATTTCCCTCATGTGTTAATATTTTTCCTTGTTATAATGTATGATGTACAAAAATAAAAACTGTTGCATCTGTGTTGAGGAGAAAATCAAAGTGTATGCGCGTTGTGCACCCACCACATCATGGCCTAGTATGCGCGCTTAAAATAGCATTATTAAGAACACGCAACGTGCACTGACTTTAGAAATGTTTTTTTTTGTTTTCTTGTCATTGGCCCAATTTTTTTCTGGAGCTGCAAAATAGCAACAGGGATTGTTTGCGCCGAAACAAACCTCCTCTTTGTGGCGTCCCGCCCAGGGAGTGCAAGTTCATTTCCTAGTTTACAGATGTGCGTCTGTGGAGGGAAGAGCTCACTTTGCGCGGGTGCAAAATAGGAATGATACATGCGTCAGTGTACAAAGTCATTTGCACCGGATGCAAGTAATAACTATTGTTGATTATTATTATTATTATTATTTTTGTAGAAAATGTACAGTCATCTTGCTTTAACCTAAGTAATGTGAACGCACCTGACGTCATAATTACAACTTTCCCTCTCGTAAATTAACTTCCCTGGAGGACGTGAATGCATATATGTGCATCGATCAGTGTTTATATTTAAATACAAGATTTCCAAATGCAAGCTGTTCATATAAAACAATTGTTTCTTTTCAGAAGACTTGGATTAAACCGGTTTATTAATTTGGATTACTTTCAACATGTCTTTATCACATTTATTTATATATATATATATATATATATATATATATATATATATATATATATATATATATATAAAAATAATGGATGGACAAATTAAATTAAAGTTGAACAAAAATCATATGGCTTTGGAACAACATGAAGGTGCACTCTAAAAAATGCTGGGTTATTTTAAATATGGACCAACTCAACTTTGGTTTAAACTTGTCATTTAAAATGTTTACCCAATTTCTGGGTTTGTCAATATATGATCCAAATTTGGGTTGAAATAACCCTGCATTTTTTAGAGGGTGAGTAAATTGACAGAATTCCTACTTTTAGGTTAAGTATCACATAAGGGTGGTTGAGCTGGTCAACCGATTCAAGTCAAATTGTTGAGCAAGGTTAACTAGCTATACCAGTTTCCCACCACTCTGTCTAGCACTCTGTAATTCTGCCTGATTGGCTCTTCATTGCACACAGTAGGCATGTCCTGAAGCTCTTTCTTCTGTAATTCCTTCAGTCTGCTCAGCCAGCCAGAATCCCTCCTACCACTTTAATCAAACTCCCAATCATCTGATCTCAAAGACACATACACACTCACACTGGTCATTCATCCTTTTCTTCTTTATCCAAGCACGAATGTCGCTTTATGCCTCATTAGGCTTTGCTTTTAATATGAGTCCATTTGTGTTCATGGTGTCATTAGTCTAATGTAGTTAAGTGGGCTCTTCCCCTTTCAGTTCTCTTGGTAGTTATTGTGAGAGAAACAAGATTTATCTTGTTCAGTCATGAAGTGGTAGATGGCACAGACTGATGGGTCATTTACATGCAATTTACTAGCAATCACATTGGCTACGTTTACATGCAACCAAACAATATGTTAGTCGTCGGATTAACGGCTCAAGTGGATGCGAACACCTTAATCAATCCGATTGAGCTCGATCCTAATAAAATTTTGATTTAATTGAAAGGGGTGGTTTGATTGTTAAAACCACCTAAATTTTACTCCTCCCAAAAACGCTACAAAATGAAATTGTGAGAGAGCGTTTTATAGGCTATGTAATGTTATAGCAAGATGTGACAACACTACTGCAACACGCATCACGGCAGCTGAGCATTGATAATGCCAACGTGCAACACCCCATATTAGCGGTAAAATCACTGTAGTGTGAGAAAGAAGAATGATTAATTCTACTAAATGTGCACTTGTAGTGTACTTTAAATCTTACAAATCTATTTTTAAAACTGTACTTGCAGATAATACAATATTAATTAAATAAAAGGCCACTTCAATGACTTTCTCTTTCATGACTTTCTTAACACAATTACTGTAATATATTTTAAAATAAAATAAAAAAACATGACTTGTTTTTCAATAAAAATGACATTAAAGTATAATTTAGTTTGCCATAAATCCTTGCCTTTATTTGGCAGTACACGTTAACCATATTTTAATAATGAAATTATATAAAAAAAATACTTATGAAGATGAACTTACTGTAAGTCCTGCTTAACTGGGTCAACTTATTGCATGTTATTAAATACTAAGAATAATAACAATACATATAATCAGTGTTGTGCAAGTTACTTCCAAACTGTAATACATTAGGTATTACTTGTTACTGTTATTTAAAAGTAATTCATTACCTTACAATATTACTGTCTCAGAATTGTAATGCGTTACATTACTCATGTATTACTTTTGAGTTACTTTCACCAAAATAACTAAGTAGAACTTAACTTTGTGGCTATAACGATATGCAATAAGAAACCGAAATCGCGATTCGCCACATGACTCAGATTCACGAACCTACAGAATCGCGACACACCTCTTCCAACTCCAGCGTTATTCTCCTTACCGTCCAGATCCAATGCTGCCTTATCTTTAAATTAGGCTATTAGTATTATTTGAAGTTAACATTATAAAATACGTAGACATACACCACAAAACTAGTTGAGGATAAATTATTTAAAATTGGGGAAGTCCAGCATTATGGACATGACATTTACAGTCAAAACTTGAAATAAAAATTCTCAGAAAATACATGTATTGAAACGTATATAGGCTACTTCCTTAAAGGACTCCAGACATTAGACAAATATCAGTCTTTGTTTTATTTTTAATATTAGGGAAAAGACACACATTCATGCGTGACAAAAAAAAATAGGAGGCAAAATATATTTTTTGTAATTCTGTTAATTACACTGCGCAAATCGGATGAGAAGGGTTGGCTCTCCAGTCTCCATAGAACTTAAAATATTCATTTTATTTTAGTTTTCGTG